>JAWZSL010000185.1:0-49810 GCA_034769285.1 Lutjanus argentimaculatus
CCCGGTCAATGGCCCCTTCTTTTTGTAGCTTTTGTAAGCATTCTATTGCCTTTCTTTTGTAAGTGCAGGATGGGTCTCGTTTCAGAGTTTCATATGTGTTATTATCACTGAGTAATGTGGAGATCTTGGCGTGATAGTCAGTTGTGTTGAGGATTACCGTGCATCTCCCCTTGTCTGCAGGAAGGATGGTGATGTTTTGGTCCTTGCTCAGAGAAAAAAAAAAAAATCACAGACATTACCTTAACTTCTGTGCAGACGTGGTCTCCCCTACCAAGACTGTCCGCTGTTACCCTAATAACAAACCATGGGTAACGCGGGAAGTCAAAGCTGTCAACCTGCTCAACAGGAAGAAGGCCGCCTTCAGGAGCAGAGACAAGGAGGCGATGAAGGCAGCACAGCAGGAGGTGAAACACTGCGTGAGGGAAGCAAAGGACAGCTACAGGAGAAAAGTGGAGTAGCAGCTGAAAGAAAATAACATGAGGGAGGTCTGGGAAGGTGTGAAAACCATCACAGGCCATAACACAAAGACCAGAGTCATAGGGGGGACAATGGAGAAGGCGAACGAACTTAACGACTTCTTCAACCGGTTCAACCAGCCCATGCCCCCCCACCCCACCCTCTCCCTCACTGCAGTCATCTCTCCTTCTTCCCTCAGCACACCTCCCCCCAGACATTACAGCAGCAGCACCCCCCCTCCTCCTCCTCCCCCACCTCAACACAACATCCTCCATACATCACTGTGGACCAGGTCAGAGGACAGCTGAGGAAGCTTCACCCCAGGAACCCTTTAACCTTTAACACCATCCAGCCCCTTGTGCTTCAAGACAAACTGAACAGGATGCAAGTGGACCCCTGCCTGGTCACTTGGATCTCCAGCTACCTCACCGACAGGCCGCAGTACGTCAGGCTGAGGGACATCACGTCTGACTCTGTGATCAGCAGCACCAGAGCACCCCAGAGCATGGTGCTGGCCCCTCTTCTCTTCACCCTGTACACCTCGGACTTCTGCTACAACTCTGAGCTGTGTCACATCCAGAAGTTTGCAGATGACACAGCCATCGTTGGATGCGTCAGGGACAACAGAGAGGAGGATTACAGGAGCCTAGTGAGGGACTTTGCTGTCTGGTGCCACACAAACCATTGAAAGCTCAACACCTCGAAGACAAAGGAGCTGGTCATTGACTTTGGGAAGTCCAGACCAAGACCGTGACCAGTTCTGATCGAGGGAGTTGAGGGGGAGGCTGTGGATTCCTACAAGTACTTCGGGCTGTGGCTGGACAGCAAACCGGACTGGACAACCCACACCAACCACCTGTACAGGAAGGGACAGAGCAGGCTGTACTTCCTGAGGAGGGCCGCAGTCATTTAACATCTGCAGGAAACTCCTGCGGATGTTTTACCAGTCCGTGGTAGCCAGCATCCTCTTTTAACACCGTGGTGTGCTGGGGTTGTGGGGGGGGGGGCAGCACATCCAAGAAGGACACATCCAGGCTGGACAAACTGATCAGGTTGGCCGGCTCCGTGGTTGGCATGAAGCTGGACACTCTGGTGACGTTGGCAGAGAAGAGAACACTGGACAAACTGCTGGATATTATGGATGATGCCAGTCACCCTCTGCACACCGTCATCAGCAACCAGATGAGCCTGTTCAGCCAAAGACTGCTCCTTCCCAAGTGCAGGACTAACAGACTGAAAAAGTCCTTTGTCCCTCAGGCCATCAGACTGTACAACTCCTCACTCGGGGGGAGGAGGAGTAACAGGAAGACAGAGGACGGGAAGGAGCAGTAGCCAGTCGTAGCCAGTAGCCAGTGGCGAGCAGTAACCAGTAGCTAGTAGCCACTACAATAAGGAATATAATAAGGAATTACTTATTTATTCTTTGTATATCTTATATTTATATTATTTGCAAATTGTTTTTTTTTACTTTTTACTTTTTTGATACCCTGTGTGCTTTTTACCCTGTGTGCTGCTATCCAATGCTGCTGGAATCTTAATTTCCCTGAGGGAGTCTTCCTAAGGGATTAGTAAAGTTCTTTCTAATCTAATCTAATCTAATCTAATCATTAGTGTTATTAGTCTGAGCGTATTAACATAGTGTGGCATTTTATTTAACACTAGAACTGCCAAGATGGTCTGACAGACTGTTTGGTCTTTATTATCCAAATAACTCTGTTTTAAAAAAGAACTACAAGCCTCTCATCCTATGACTACGAAAAAAAAAATGTTGACAAAAAAATAAATAGATAAAAAGCTGACTGGTAAATTGACATGAGACATTGAAATCTTTGTTGATCCTGCTCTGGATTGTGATATTTTGTTTATTTATCATCATTTCTGGTATTTTCATTAAGCAAAATCCATTCTTGGTTGATGACATTACATATGACGTCTGACAGACCTTTCCAGCACTTGGAGGGGGTGCTAGAATGTTGGCAGTCCTAGTGTTAAGGCAATATGATGAGTAACTCATTGTGTATGTGCAAATTTCCCATACCCATGTGTGATTTCTGATGACCTCTTTTACATTAATCAGTGCAACCTCAAGCAATTTTGAAATTTTTGAACACAATCAACAACAGACTTAAAACCCTCAACATAGAGGCAATGAAACTCTGCTTTTCCATCTGCTATCGACTTTTAACCATCCATCTATTTTCTGAGCCCTTATCAAGAGTCAGGGTTAAGGAAGGCAGGCAAAGCAAGGTGGTCTAGATGTACCTCTCCCCAGCAAGGCTTTCCAGCTCTTCTTAAAGGTCCCATATTATGCAAAATGCACTTTTTCAAGGTTTTCCAGTGAAAATATGTGTCCCCGGCCTGCCTACAGACTCCCCTGATATGAGAACAGTGCACTCTCTCCCTCTCTTGCTTGCTCCACCTTTCAGTGAATGCAGGCAAAAACACTCCGTTGGATTTTTCCAAAAAATATGACATCATATGCGGGGACGCCGCCTCCTCTAGGCAAGGAGCTGCCTCCTCTGGGCAGTAAGCCCTGCCTCTGCTGCCACCCCCTGGAAACCTGAAGGTCCGCCTCCCGGTCGCCATTTTTTTCCCCCGCTAATGCTGCTCTGGTAAATAAAGATGTTGAAAGCACGAGCAATGTACGGCAAGTGCTCTGTTGTTGGCTGTAGCAACAAGCACAAATGTCTTCATTTACTGCCATCATCTCACCCAGAGAAGACTCAATGGATTCATTTTGTTTTTGACGGAAATGTCCCCACAACACTGGGTAAAGTGATATGTGTGTGTGTGTGGACTGCTTCATGAACGAGGGTCAGACTCAGTACAAAGCCGGAGTCACTTCAACACTAAAACTGACGGTGGATCAGTGTCCACTGGCTGTGACCTGACTTCACATGTGGCAGCGGTAAGTTTGATCATGTTTATGCTGCTTTGCTGTGTGTTTAGTCGGCTCCATATGACGTTAGCATCGCGGCTAATATGAGTAGCATCTACTGTGGGCTAACGCGGTGGCTATATAATATTGAGGGACAGTCAAGATAATCTGTTAAGCCTCACATGAAGCAAATTAACTGAAAAGAGCAGAAAATTGGATGCCGCTATCTATTTTCATGTCACTTTTGTGTGACTACATGCTGCCAGGTTTGTGTTGTCGGCTCTGTTATAACGGACTCCTCCTGTCTCCTCTGCTTGGCAACTCAAGCTGCTAACTGTCTCATGCTTGAAATGTGTAGTGACCAGCCACAAAATCAAGTCGAGAAACTTGATAAATCAGGCGTTGTGATTAGCGCAGGTATGCGGCTGTATTTATTTGTGCTTAGGACATAATCGCTGTGAAAAAAATCAGGAAAAAGGGTTATATTTCTGCCGTTAACGTTTACATTGCGCACCCCCTGATGTGCATGCACTGGAGAGTAGTAGTACAGTATAGTAACAGTCGTCATGCATTACATTACGAAGACTTTCCAAGATATTACATTACAAGACCTTTAAAACAATTCCAGTTGCTTTCGATTGAATCTTTCCTGAGATTACATTACGAACACGACAGTGGGGAGGGGGGTGTGGGTGCATGCAGGAGGGGTAGAAGGACTTGTCCATAATAATGACCGTTATGCGGTGATATCAGTACAAACCGAGCCTCAGAATTAACTAACAGTGACGATGATGAACTATTGAATACATGCATTATTAAAAAAATAATAATTTTGGTACTATGTGCAACCTTTGCCAAGAACTTAGTGTAACCCCTGTTTCCTGCTTATAGGCAAGCACATCAGCTGCACCACTTTCAACAAGGGATGTCGCTTGCCAGACTGAGCCACCAAAGAAGCACAGTGTAGCCACACAGCTGTCTATGAAGACTCTTCAGCCTCACTTCAGGAGTGAAGGTTTGTAGCCTATTGTAATACAATTACTTTGGATAAAGTTTAACAATTAGCCATTGCTGGTGGTAGTTTTTGTAGTTATTCTTATAATGACATATCACAATTGCCATTGTATTACAGGTGTCCAGGCAACTGTGTCATGCCAGGACTTTGGTGTTGGTACCTCCACCGTGCCCTTTGCAGCTCCCCTACCCTTCCTGACATCTACACCAATAAAAAGGCCGCCTAAGAGACCTCATCTGGACCTGGAGGAGGAGGAGGAGGATCCTTTAGAGGGCAGCTCTTCAATGGTGGCGTCAGAAGGGTTAGATGACACGTACGACCCCACAGACTCGGTCACGGCAGCAGAATCACCAGACATCTCGTGAGTTATTCTAATGTGCCTCTAGATGTTGTTGTGTAGTTGACAATGTATTTGCTCAGATTAATGTAGTATTCAACAGTCCTGCAAAAAAGTCTGTGTCCACTGAGGTTATTATACTCAGTTATTGTTGAGACTGTTTAAACAGGTGGTGATTGAACTGTGACATTTTTGGAGGAGTTCATGCTCCATAGTTTGTGCTCTAGCTGCATTGTTGAATTGAAAAGCATTGTATTGACAGGTTTTATGTTATTTAGTCTATTCGATTTATATTAGGGAGTGCTGGCTAAATATAATGAATCACTTTGGAAAAGTTCAAGTGCATCTTAAATTATAAAAGAGCTCAAACCATATAATGACTTATAACATGTTGCTCTATGTTTTTTTTAATAGAATTGAATCATCCAGACCCACCCATAAAATCCGAACATATATAGTTCAGGTGATGGTTCAGGTGAGCGGAATGAAATCAAATAGTAATAGTGTTCTACATTTTATTTTGGAAAATATTTTTCAATTTAACATTTTCTAATAATCTGTATCTCAATATTTGTTGGGAACAGAGCAATGAGGTTGGTGGGAGCTACCACATGGAGAAAGAGGGTCTCAAGAGGAGCCTGGCATTGTTGGATGCACGTGGTGTGACGCTGGATTGCATCATCACAGACCGTCATCCACAAATCCAGAATTCTTGAGGGAGGCCAACATCACCCATTACTATGATGTCTGGCACATGGAGAAAGGTATATTTCTTTATTTTCATGTGCCAACACAGAACACATGATCAAAACTCTTTGCGTGCATGGGTGATAAGTTTTTACTTACAAAAAACACATTGTAGCAGTGGCCAAGCCACACACATAGTAGCTGTTACTACAGATTTAATAGGCACACTACAGTGTATGATTGTATATATTGTCTCAGTAGCATATGATAGATGCTTGGTGTTGTTGTAGCGTAATGCTATGAGACAACTGAAAACTAATACTTGTTGATTTAAAAATACTGCACTGCCATATATCACTCAATTTATCTTTCATTTGGACTGTTTTACTGAAAAGAAATGTCTTTCTTGTGAATTGTAGAATTTCAAAAAAAAGCTTGAAAAGGGATCAGCAAGATGAAGGACTTTGGGGGAATTTTGCGGGAAGTGGATGGGGGGAGGGGGGACATAAAAACCCACATCTACTGGACTGCAGGGGCCTCATAAAAACCTCTGGGCCAGAGAGAGTGGCGAAAATGGCCCTCCATTTTGGGAACCATGTACAGGACTTTTCCAAACCGCTTTAAGACCCTTTTTTTTCCCCAAGTGCCCCACACAAAATACGCCAGACAAAGAGCCCAAAAAAAAATTGGCTGGACAGCAGGTGTGTTGCTATATAAAAGTCCAAAAACCTTTTTCAAATTCATCTTTTAAAAGTAGTGATCAAAAATTATTCTGTAAAGATAATCCCCCACAAATCACCCCTTTAAATTTTAGAGCAAGGTTTGTCGTAGGCAACTAGATTGTTTGAGTTCTTGAAGATTTTTTGGGCCCTCTAAATTTCAAAAATCCCCTTCCGTTTCTAAAAATGGAGGGTTTTGGGGGAGTTCAGGTATTTTGTGGGGGTCGTTAACACCTAGAGGGGAAATGTGTCTAAAGGCCCACCCCCCCCTTTTTTGTGGACCTTTTTCAGGGGGGGGGTTTTTTTAATTATTCCCGACACCCCCTTTTTTCGGGGACCCCCCCCAACCCCGAATACTTTTCCCCGGGGAACCAAAAATTCACGTGAATTTTGATGGGTTAAGGTCCACCCTTGGGAACCCTTGGGGATGGTTTGGGCCCCTTCCGACTCACTTCACTTTTGAACTCCATTTCCCCTTAATGGGGGGTCGTTAAGGTCCCGGGGCCATCCAAGTTCCAGTTGCCTAACAACCAAAAACCTTGCACAATTTTCCATTGCCTGGATGAAAAGAAATTCAAAATCCTTTAATTTTGGTTTTTGAAATTCATCTCACATATGTCCATCAGAAAAATTAATACCTTTTTATATTTTGTAAATAAACATTTTTATTCCATTTTTAGCCCCTTCCGGCTTTTTTTAAAAGCTGGGGGAAGGTGCTGGCACCCCCAAGGGGGAAGGACTTCTTGAAGGGGGATTTTTTTTCCCCCAAAACTGAGCCCCCACTTTCGGGCCTTTCCCATTGTGGAGGCTTTTCCCCCAGGGTCCAGCCTTCGGTTTGGCCCCAAAAAGGGAGGTTGTGTTTCCTTTTTCCTTGGGTTTTTTGAATTATGCAGGAAAACTTTTTTAAATTTGTGGTTACTTTAAAAAACTTTGGGGGAAATTTTGTTAAGTTTTTGTCTTTAAAATTTAAAATTGTTTGTTTTTCTGTGGTTCCTTTACTTCCGACTCCTTACCTTTGGGTCCCAAGGGGGTATTAAAATTAAAATCCCCTTTTAACCCGGCCACAATTTTGCCAAAAATTCGGCGGAAAAACCACTCCCATGTTCAAATAAAAATTTTTTTTCCCCAAAAAAGGTTAAAAAGGGGTAAAAATTTTCCCCCCCACAGCTCAAAAACCATTTTTTTGGAAACAGAGCCCCCCCCAAAATTCCCCTTAGGTTTTAAATGTTTTTTTTAAAAATTTCTTTACCCAAAAAAAATGACATTTAAATATTTCCCCCCCTAATTCCCCCCACCTGAAACCCAATGTGTTTTAAAAACCCCCCACAAAATCAGGTGAATTAAATAAATTTTTAAAAATTTTAAAATAGTGCATTAAATTCCCCCAAAACAAAATGCCCCCCATTATCAAAAATCCCCTGGCACACACTAATCCCCAATTGGGTTTCCCCAAGCTGGTCAGGGAAGAAAAAACCACCCCCATTTGTTTCCCCCTTTCTGTTGTTTTAGTAAATATCGGGCCCCATTTTCGGTTTTGGATAAACCTTTCCCCATCAGGCAAATGTTGGAAATTTAAATTTAAAACCAACAGAAAGGAGACGGAGTCTTCTTGATTTTCTTCAAAATGAACCCTTTTTTAAAAAACCTAAAAAAAATTTCTTTTTGAAAATTGGACAGGATTTTGTGGCTGCCCTGGGGGACCTCACCCCTTCGGAAAAGCCCCTTTCGGCCCCCCCGGCCCCCCTTACCCCGGAAAAGAGGTATGAGACCCCCCCCTTTCCGGGGAGGACCTGTGTGCCCCAGTTTGATGTCCAGGACAAAGAGGGGGGTTCATCGCCCAGCTACTTTCCCCTTTTTCCCAAACCCAAAGGGGAGGTCTAAAACCGCCCCATAGCCCCCCCCGGGGCCCCCCCGTCGGGAAAAACTCTGAGCGAATCCCCCCCCCCCCCACGCAAGGCTGGAGGAAATGAGGGACTCTTTTCTCCCGTCCAAAAAAAGCCCCCAAAGCACCCCACCCCTAAAAAAAGCCCCCCGATACGCCAGATCCCCTGTAAAGCCCTATTTTAACAAATTGGAAAAAGATGTTCCCCTCAACAAGCCTGGCCCCATTTCCCCCAAAACCCGTAATTTTTTATGGGGTTCAACTTTACCCTTCCTGGATTCAGTGAAATCCTTTATTTTTCTGTAAAGGGTTTGATAAGGCCCCCATAATTGAAAATGTTTAAACCCAAAAATGTTGGGTTATTTATGTGATAAACCCAATAAATGCCCCCAATCAGTTTAAAAATTGTTCCCGGTAAAAGGTCATGTTTAAAAAAATGAAAACCGGGTATATGTTTCTTTTGGGGTTTGGGGGTTCCCCTTTTCAAGGGGGTTTTTGAATTCCCCCTGTTTTGGGTTTGCCCCGAATAAAAATTGTTTGAAAGAAAAAACTCCCCATAGAGTTTTTTTAATATTTATTTTTCAAAAATTTTCCAAGGGGTTTCCCCCAATATGGTTTATTGTAAAACCATTATTGAAAAAATTTTTATTGGGGTTTTTTAAAAAAGCACCCCCTTTTTGTTCTTTTCCCCCTGAGCTGTGAGGGCCTTAGTCACCCCCGGAAATGGTTGAAAGGGTTTTCCTGCAGGGGAAACCCACCTTGAGGGAAACCCCCAGGGTCCCAAATTCCGGGGAGGTTTCCCCCCCTTCCAAAGAGAAATCTTCCTCAACCCCCTGTTTCCCCGCCCCCTTTGTTAACCCCCTAATTTAGAAAAAAAGTGGGTCAGGGAAAACCCCCCTAAACAAATGTTTGGGAAAACCCCCTAAAAAATTTTGTTTAGTCAGCCCCAGTAATTGGGATTTATAAAAGGGAAAGGAAAGGCCCCCTAAACCCTGCATAAGGTTTGTTCCCATGTGGGGTTTTAAATTAAAACCCCCGGGAAAGGGTTTATTTTCATTTTATTTTTCCCCCCTTTGGGAAATTTAAGGGGGGGGAACCTCCCGGGGTTTAGAAAAACCCCTCCCCCAAAATAAATTTAATTTGGGAACAATAATATTTGATTTTTAAAAATTTTTTTTAACATAAAACGTCAAGGGAAGGGTTTTTTAAGGCGCCTTTCCTGGTGTGTCATACGGGAAATTTTAAAATAATGGGCCCCCCAAGATTGAATTGTTTAGTTTAAATAAAAATTCCCTTGTGGTATTTCCCTTGCACCCATATAATTTTAATTTTCCCTGTAGCAACCCCCGTTGAAAGTTTTCCCAACAGGGCCCCACCAAAATCCAAAAAATATAGAAAAAATTGTAAAACATTTCAACAAAAAATTCTTTTTTATAAAATTTAAAAAACCCCCTAAAAAAAAATTTTGGGCCCCAAGCTGGGGGAGGGGAGCAGTAAAACCCCCCCTTAAATTTCAAATGCATAATATAAATATTTTATGAAAAATTTTTATTAATAAATTTGATGAAAATTGCCCCAGTAAAACAAATTTTTTCTGTTTTACCAAAAACATTGTAAAGTTTTATGTCAAAAAAAAAGAACGGGGGAACATTAAGGGGGCCCCCCGCTGTTTGGGCCAACCCAATCCCCCCCCCTAGAAAAATATTACAAAAACAAGAAGAAAATTTTAAAATTGCCCAGCAATCTTCAAAATCAGAAATCAGAAACCCCCCGGTTTTTTTTTTGTTTTGTGTGACCCCCCTTTTAGGGTTTTGTCCCCAGAAAGCCCCAAAAAAATGCTCCCCCCGGAGAACCTTTGGGGTTTAAACCCATATTAAAACCAAAATTTATAAGTCACTTTTGGGAAAAAAATTTCCCTAAATAAGGGAACAAGTGGAGTGAGTTACTTTTGCTTTGCTACCGAGCAAACATTTTGGCGAAACCCAACACAAAACATCGATTTCCCGGGTTTAAAAAAAATCCCAAAGGGGACAAAAAAGTTGTTGACTTACCATCAAAAAAATTTCCTGCAGCATCCCCCAGTGTTTAAAATTTTTCTGCAGGAGCCTCCCCGGTCTGGGTCAGATTCGGGGTTCAAAATAAAGGGTTTGAACTAAGGGCGGGGTCAAAAACGCGGCCATACCAAGAAAAACTGTTCAACGAAAAAACATGGGCAGCGTGGGACCGGCTGATTCAAGCCAGGCCCACTTCCCGGGAGGGGCGCGGGCTGGGCGCGACTATTTCACAGCTCATTTGCTTTTAAAAAGCTACAGGCACAGAAAAAAGCCGTTTCTAGAGGGGGCTAAAATTAAAAGGGTTTTAGGGGCCCTGCTGTCTGTATGTTCTGAGTGGTGTTTTAGGGAAAAAAAAATTTTAAAAAAGCATGTTTTGGGACCTTGAGACATAAAAAAAACTTATCAGAAAGGGGCCATAATATGAGCCCTTTAAGGATTTCCCAAGGAAACCCCAGGCCAGATAAACCCCCAAATAATCTCTTGGGTGTGTTTTGGGTTACCCTGCAGTTTTCCCACAGTTGAACATGGGGGAAAAAAATTAGTTCTTTTGATCCCCAAAGGAGCCCGCCACCCCACAAAAACTAATTTTGGCTGCTTGGATCGGGAAATTACTATTCTTCCGTCATTTCCCAAAGCTATGACCATGGGGTGAGGGCCCGGAAAGTCGCAGGGTCGAAATAAAAACTCACTGAAAAAGTACCCGGGTCTTCTTCCCAAAGGAATAGGGGACCAGTCTCCTTAGACAAGGACCTCACTTTGGTTACGTTGCATAAAAGGGGACGAATGGCTTACGAAAAATTTACAGGAACCCCATACTCCTTTTATTTTTTCCCCAAAGGGGAATCCCCTTTGGTTCCCCTTTCCCACTGGAGGGTTTTGGACCCCCAAAATTTAACCCTTGAAAGGGTAAAGCCCCAAGCCCAAAGTTTTTCCCAAGCCCAAAGGGAAAAATTTTGCAATTTTTCCTGGTATTTTTTGAGGTATAAAAGTTTTCACTTGGAGCCTCCTTTCCAGCCCCCCAGGGGCACAAGTTTTCCCCAGGGGGGGGCTGAGCAGGGTTTGCACACTTTCCGTTTAAAACCCTTTTTAAAGGGGTTTTGGGGGGTTGGGGTTGGCCTGCTTTTTCTGCGGCATTTACCCCCCCAAACCCACACATCAGGGAAAAGGCATATGAGCCAGGAAAACCCAAAAACAATGCCCCAGGGGCCTTACCCCACCCTCAGAGAAAATTTCTCATCCACACCTGGCACCTTTTTTCACCCCAGCCCCTTTTTTCAAAAATCAACAGGACCCCCAAATGAGGGTAAAACGGGTTCTCCCTCCCTGATGATCACACCCTGACTCAACCCTGCTTTTGGTTCCTGAGAAATTTTAAAACATGTTGTTTAAAAAAACTTCCTTAGGGTTTGATTTGAAAGTCTTTCTCTATTGCCTTCCGGACTTTTCCCCACTTTTGGGGTTTTTGCTTTGGTGATAACCAAAGCTCCAGCTTTCTGGCCCCCCCGTCCCCTTCCCCAAACAAAACCCCTGGTTAAACAAAAAGCCCTAAGATCCCCCTTTTAAACAATATTTTAAAGGGGGGGTTTGTCCCTATTAAAAATTCCAAATCCCCTTTTTAACTAAATTTACCCAAAACTTCCCTCGGGGGTTCCTTTGGGAACCCCTGTGTATGCACTAAAAAAAACACTGATATTTAAAACACACCCCGGGGCTTTTGTAAGTGGGTATATGAACTTTGGTGTTCAGCCCAACCCACAAAACACTTTTCCATCCCAAATCGAAAAACAGGTGACAGGGGAGGAGGAGAGGAGATGAGCAAAAGAAACTATTCACCTTGTAGGGTTTATTTCCCTGAAAAAGGGGGAAAACCCAATGATCAAAGGGAGAACGGGCCCAAAATCCCAGCGAGCACCCTGTTTTGGGAGCCTCGGGACGGGCACTCCCCAGAGAAAGCCAGTTTTTTCTTTTTTGTTCCCCGTCTCTCTTCCCTTTCCCCTCCCCTCTCTGTACATTGGGGGGAAAATACAATATCTTAGTGAGTTTTTTCTTAAATTTGGGTTTTTAAGGACGTCCTAAGAAAAGTGTAAATCAGGTTATGGGGGTGTTTTTAAAACTCCCGAATTGTTCAAAATCTGTGATCTTAAATTAGGGAATACCATTGCCTTTATAATTTGCAGTTTTTCCCTAATTGCACAGGGAAACGCCCCACCAATGCCCAAAAAGGGAAATGAGACTGCAGGGCCATGCCACCACAGAGTCCACACAGACAAGGTCAGAGGGGGAAGACGGGGAACCCCAAATAAAAAAACCTAAAGTTGTTTTTAGAGCGGGGTTTTAAAGGGGGTTTTTTTCTCCTAAGCCATCCCCAGAAAAAGGGTTTAAGGTAATTTGGTTTTTTTTCCGGGAATTTAAAATTCTTTTTAAAATGGTAATTTTATCTAAAAGCTCTAAAAACCATGAAACATGCTAACACTTTTTAATAAAGTGTTTTAAAACTGAAAAGGGGGGGGGGGGGGGCACATGATTATTTTATGAATATGTGTCCTTTTTTTCAAAGCCCATTTTTTTTAAAAAGTGTTATTAAATTGTGAGATTGTACTCAATTTTTAAACTTTTGCAAACACTGCTTTTTTTTTAAATACAAAAGAAAAAAGAACCCAAAAGGCAAAGGGTTTCAAAATTTTTTGTGCCCATGGGTTCGGGCCAAGCTTTACAAATGCTGAACCTTTAAATTTCCCCTTTAATACAACTGGTCATATCTCCATGTCTCAAACCCAAACCCAAGAACATTTTAACCCTGTATGCGTGGAAAGAGATGTTACTCGGGCAGCTGGAAAAAAGGGAGGGGGGGAATTGCCTGTATGTGAGGGGAAGGTGGTGTGACGGGACATTTTCCCTGTGAGGGCCTTTCTGTACCCCCGGGGGGCATTAAAACTGCTTGTGTGGGAATGGTCGTCCCCCCCCCCCCCCCCCCCCCTTATTTTTTTCCCAAAGGGGGAGTTTTTGTGCACCATTTTTAAACCACTGTTTACATTCCCCCATCAGTAAAGAGCTGTAGCAAGTGACGTCTTTTAACCCCCCACAGTCGCAAGATTTTCAAACCCGCATCCAAATGTTTTTTGGGGTTTTTTAGTGGGATTTTAACCATGCCCCCCAATGAACAAAACACTCCCAAACCCCTTTTATCAGTATGTTGACTGCCCCATAGAGACAATAAAAACAAGGGAAATCCCTTTCTATAAAAATTTGAAAAAGGGCCCCGATCCCGGTCACAGCCCTGGATGGAATGAAAGAGATCACTGGGTTTAGGGAAAAAGAAAAAAAGGGGAAGAAAGGGCAAATGAGCGGGAGCTTTTTCTTCAGTGGGTTTTTAGTTAAAAAGCCCCCGCTGCTGCCTCCCCCACCCATCCAAAAAAAACCCAGACCTCCGCACACCCCTCTCCCCCCTAAATGCCCCCCCAACCCCCCTAAAAAACCCTCCTGTGAGCCCCAACTGGTTTAAAAAAAACCACCACCTCTGCAGCCCTTTCCTGTCCACGGGATTTCAAAAAACATGCCCCCTCCCCCGCCTAAATGTGAGTACGGGCCCAGGTTTAGGGGGACAGTGGAGAGGTTCCCCCAATCCCCCTGGGGGCTGCGGGCCCCTGTTTGGTATCACCCCAAAGGTTCTGGGGACCTGTGCAAGCCAGCTGTCTTCTGTTCTGAACATTCTTAAACCCTGGGCTGAGCCGGGAGAAAAAATACCAGTGCGGGGGAAGACCCCCGGGCCTTTTTCCCTTTGCCCCCAAAAGAAGTCAAATATTTTGGCCTCAAGGGTCTCCCAAACCCAGTTTCTCTCCCCTTTCTCCCCTGGTGTTGGTGCTGAAGAGGCTGGTTTGGGCCCCCACCTGAGACCACAGGTAAAAACGTCGCTGGTCCCTTTTGCAGTTCGCCTACCAGTCTCATTGGGAGGGGGACGATGCCGTCATCTACCTGCTGCAGCTCACTCACTCAAAACCTAAAAGGTTTCCGGGCCCGGCATTTGTAAAAAACCCAAATTCTTTGATTTCTCCGTCCCTTTCAACCCATCCACCCAGGGCTACTGGGGGAAAAAAAGGCTACGGGGCGATAAAGGGTTGTCACACCCAAACAGTTTCCTGGACCCATTGACTCCCTGACAGACAAAACACAGTTTGCCCGACTGGATAGTGTTCCTGTCTGAAAGGGTTTGGGAGTATTTTACAAGCTAAAACAGGGGGGACGGGTTTCTGTTTCCTTTCCTTTTCACCTTGTACACCAAGGATTCCATTTATGACTTCGGGTCTTTCCCACTGCAGAAGTTCTTGATGGATTTGCGGGGGGTGGGTGTATAAGTGGGGGAAATGGGGGGGGGGGGGTACAGAGCACTGAGGGAAATTTATTTTTTTTTGGAAAGTGGGCCTGGGGGAAAAAAAGGAAATTTTTAAGGGGGGTTGCGGGAAACCCTTTTTTGGCCAAGGAACCAAAAAGGGGGGAAAGGTTGATTGTTTCAAAAAGGGGGAAAAGGAAAGCTTTTTTAAAAATTCCGGGGCCAATTTTTTTTTATTTGGGGAGGGGAACCCTTTACCAAGGGTTTTGGAGGGAACTTTAACAAGTACCTTTTTTGGGGGCCAAACTTTCCAAACATTGACAACCAAAAAAATTTTTTTTTTTGAAGGGGAAAGGAAAACATCAAAAAGGTTTTTTGGGTTGTACAAAAAAGAAAGGGGGTTTGAGGAAAAAGCCCTTTTTTTAATTTCCCTTAAAAAGGGGAAAGGCCTGGAAAAAATTTTTTTTTTCCCAAACCCCAGGGCCCCCCGGGAAAGGGGTTTTTTTTGGGTGGGAAATTTCCTTTTTTAACCCCGGGTTTTTGTTGGGGGGGGCCCAAGGGGGGGAAAATTTTAAAAAAAAAACCTTTTGCTTTTTTTTTTTTTAAGGGTCTTGTTAAGGCAAAAATTTTTTTTTCCCCCCAAACCCAAAAAATTTTGGGGGGGAAAAATTTAAAAAAAAAAAAAAAAAAAAAATAAAAATTTCAAAAAAAAAAAAAAAAAAAAAAAAAAAAAAACTAAAAAAAAAAAAAAAATTTCAAAAAAAAAAAAAATGTTTTTGTCGTGGGGGAAAAGAAAAAAAAAAAAACCCCAAAAAAAAAAAAAAAAAAAAAAAAAAAAAAAAAAAAACTTGGGGGGTTTTTGGGGGGGGTTCCGGGAAAAAAAAAGGGGGGGGGGGTAAAAAAAAAAAAAACCCACTGAAAAAAAAAAAAAAAAAAATTTGGGGGGGGGGGTGGGGGGGGAAAAAAAAGGGAAAAAAAGGGGGGAAAAATTTTTTAAAAAAAGGGGGGAAAAAAAAAAAGGGGGAAAAATTAAAAAATTTAAAAAAAAAAAAGGGAAAAAAAAAAAAAAAATTTTTTCTTGGAAAAAAGGAAAAAAGGGAAATGGGGGGGAAAAAAAGGAAAAAGGGGAAACAAAAGAAAAAAGGGGGAAAAAACAAAAAAAAAAAAAAACTTAACCCAAAAAAAAAATAAAAAAAAAAAAAAGGACATAAAAAAAAAGGAAAAAAAAAAAAAAAAACAAAAAAAAAAAAAAACGGTGGCTTTAAAAAGACAAAAAGGGAAAAAAAAAAAGGGGGTTTGAAAAAAAAAAGGGGAAAAGGGGGTTAAAAAGGGGCAAAGGGGGTTTTAAAAAAAAAAGGGGGAAAAGGGAAGAAAAAAAAAAGGTTCGGGGGGCAAAAAAAAAAAAAAAAAAAAAAAAAAAAAAAAAATTTTGACCCAAACCTGGAAAAGGAAAAAAAAGGGAAAAGGAAAAAAAAAACTTGGGAAAAAAGGGTGGCAAAAAAAAAAAAGGGAAAGGGAAAGGAAAAAAATTGGGGAAAAAACCCTGAAAAACCAAAAAAAAAAAAAAAAACCAAATGGGGTAAGGGGGGGGGGTCAAAAAGGGAAAAGAAGGGCCCCCCTAAAAAGGAAAGGGGGGAAAAAAAGGGAAAAAAGGAAAAAAAAAAAAAAAAAAAAAGGGAAAAAGGAAGGGGGGGGAAAAAAAAGGGGGGCGGAAAAAGGGAAAAAAAAACCCGGGGGGGGAAGGGAAAAAAAAAAAATTTGTAAAAAAAGGGGGGAAAAAAAAAATAAAAAAAAAAAAAAAAAAAAAAAACCTTTCCCAGGGGAAAAAAGGAAAAAGGAAAGAAAAAAAAAGGGGGGGAAAGGGGGGGGGAAAAAAGGAAAAAGGAAGAATGTAGGTTTCATCACTGTGGAAAAAAAAAATATATTGTGTTTATTAAAATTCTGTGAAAAGGCTAAAAAAAGGGTTTGACTTTTGCAGAAGGGGAAAACAGCGGGGGAGGGAAGGGCTTTCTTGAGATTGAGGAAGTATAAAAAAAAGCTGTTTTAAGGGAAAAATTTACGTTTCGGGTCATCCTCCCCTGCAAAAAATTTTCAGGATGAGGCAAGGGAGCATTTTTCTTTTGCGACGGAAATTCAGTCAAGCGGGAAAAAACCGAAAAATTTATGTTTAGTCACCATGGGTTATTTTTTTAGTCTGCCCGGAGTTATTGACTAACCCATCTGTTGGAAAGTTTTGCAGAGAGGTATAAAGGTGAGAAACCCGTTCTGTTAAATTTTTATTAAGTGCGTTTGGGGGTATCCGTATGTCAGTGGGATGGGGTCCGGGGGTCCCTCAATTTTAATGAAAACGTAATTAAAGATTCGCCCCTTTGGGTAAGGTGTAAGGGTTTAAAATGAAAAATTACAAAGGGAGAAAACAACAAAAAAAACCCACCCATCAGGGTTGAGTGTTACATTTTAAATTTTACAAAAGGGAGAAAAAAAGGTATTGGGGAATTCAGAGAGCCGGAGCCCGCTGTGCTGTAGCCTGTGCTCTGCCCTTTGTTGCAAAACGTGCCTCTTTTTTAAAAACAGTGATATTAAAATTTCTGTGTAAGCTGAAATTAAACCCAAAACTTCTGTTCAGTCTCATGTGCTTTTTTCCCCCAGATGTACAGGGGGTTCCGTTTGCAAGCAATAAAAAAACCCGTTAGTCGATTTTTTTTCCCCATTAATGATTAATAGTTGTTTGTTTAAAAAAGGGTCGAAAAATCTAAAAAACTGAAAATCGCATTCTCAAAAAAACCTAAGATTATTTTATTATTTTACTAAAATATATTTTTTTTTTTAAATTAATTAAAATGATTTTGTTTTACCCAAAACCCAAAGATATTCAGTTTTTCTGTCAGAAAGGAGTAAAAAAAAAACTAGAAAATATTCACATTTAAAAAGTTGAAAAAACCAGAGAAATTTTTGATTTTTTTTTTTTTAAAAAAAACTCCCAAATTAAACAGTTTCAGAAAAGTTTTGGGATTTAAAAATCGATTAAAATTGGGTTTCGTTCTCATTACTTTTCAAAAAAATTTTGGAATTATTGTTTAAAATTAATTCCCCGTTTAATAGGGGCTCCAGGCTTTTATCTTTTTCATTTATGATTCCTCTTAGGGAAACTTCATCATGCATACCCCTTTATTTTTTTTTTGGCAGCTGTATGACCCTCAGCAGATTTATACCAAAAATTCCCCTAACACGAGGTTTGTCTGCAGGTGTAAAACCCAAGGCCCCGGAAATTTTTGTTAAAGGTGAGGTGAGCAAATTTTGGGGGAAAAAACGTTGGCCTTTTGAGCACAAAAGCCCCCAAAAAAAAACCCCTGTCTTAAATGTCCTTCCCGAATCACTTTCCCTAAAAATTTTATTTACTTTCTTTGCTTTAAATTTAAGGGCAGTTTAAAAGCTGGCAATTTTTGGGTGAATCCAGAGCATCTTAGGCCTGAAGCTCCCCAACTAAAATGGGAGTTTTCAGTTTTTTAAAAAGGCCCGCACAATTTTTTTTGTCTTTTTTGCACCAAGTTTAATTTTTGTTAATGTAAAAAAAACTATTTTACAAAATGGGAAACCCCAGGGTGCCAAACCCATACATGCTTTCCCCCCATCTATCTCCTCGTTTGAAAAACTTTTCTCTTTTTTTTCGTTTTGTTAAACCCCTCGTCATTTCCCGCCAAAATCTTGCACTTAGGTGTACCTGTGTAAAAGTTAAGGGAAATTGGTGATCCCACTTTTCCCTTTTTAAGCTGTCTTACGCCTTATTGAAGGGGCACCCGAATTTAATTTATTGTTGTAAACTAAACCCGTTTTCATTATTTTTGTTAGTTATTTTTTCTGTTCTCATTTTGTTGTTTGTCACCATGGAGATTTCCTATTTTTTTTTGTTTTCACTTGAACGCCACACTGCCGGGGCCCACGCGACTTCACGGATGCGCCCCGTGTCCATTGCGTCTGCTGTTGCTGGACTTGTGGGGTTTGGTTTTTACTTCGCTTTAAACTTTGCTAAAAAAACTTGAAATTTTTTGGTTTTAAAAATGTTTTTTTAATAGTCAGAATGTGAAGAAAAAGCTCCCAAAAACTATTCATTTTTCTGTGATGTTTTTTGGGTTTGGTTTGGGAAAAATATTTGAAGCAAGTAGCCTTTTGAGGTTACTGTCTAACTTTGTTTGCCCCCGTTAAACCGTTTTTGTTCGCTGCTAATTCAGGGGGGCGGTTTGGGTAGTTGATTGGCAGCAAGCCCTTTTGGTTTTGTTTCATTTTGTTTTTAGTGCATGCTGAAATTTGTTTTTTGATGAGAGCTGGCTGTGGATGTTGAAATTCTTTTTTTTCATTCACCGGTAATTTTAATATTATTTTTTTTTATATACTGTATTTTGGGATTGTCACTTTATTATGTTCTTATGTTTGGGCTCCGGGAAATTGCTGTTGCTGGCCCTTTTGTGCATGCTGAACTTTGTTGTTATTTAGAGCGGGGTGTGGGGTGCTGAAAAATTTTGTTTTTTATTCACCAGGTTTCCCAAATAAATGCGGGTCCAAGACAAACAGTGGGCAGAGGGAGAGAGTCATCATTTAACTACCAATGCAGTAGGGGCTACCCCATTTTCACCTGCTTCCAGAAAGTGATGAAGCTGACTTTTGAGTGACTGATTGCTGATTGCACAACCCATGGGAATTTAAACAAGCACTTGTGCACCCGTGACATTTTGTGGGCCCCCGGTGCGAGGTTTTGGGGACCAAAAGGGGGGGGACAAGGCAGGATACTCCCGCACCCCTGGCGCCCAAAAGGGGGAAAGGTGGATTTTGGGGCATTGCTTGAATAATTAAAACCATTGCACTTTGTACTTTGAAAATTGTGCTTTAGAAACGCATAAGTTAGGGGCCCTTTTAAAAATTCTGTTTTTGGAAAACATGGGACTTTCCACGTTTTAAGCAAAAACACAAACCAAAAAGTTTTTTTCAAAAGGGAACACTGTGAGAGCCTCCATTAACAAAGTAAGCAAGTCTACTTTTGCACATGCAGGGTTTGAAAAAACAAAGTCTGCCAGCTAAGTTAGTTTCACAGCTTTACGGAGCAACAGCCCCAAATTAGCCCCCAGAAAATACTAACTCTGCGACGGCAGGAAAGGATGGCAGGCTTCCCCCCTGCTTGCAGCCCCCACTAAACACAGCAAAGGGAAAAATTTTTCTCTTTAAAAATTTGGGTTTTCACCTTTCTCCTGGGCCCGGCTTTTCCCTTTACAGAAAAAAGACCGCCAGCTTACAAGCACCTCAAAGCAAAATGCTTTTTTCCCCCAAATATGGTAACATACTGGGGGACAACATGTAACAGTTTTTACTGGCTAAAATTGAAATGGGTTTTCCTTTGTAATGTGCTTTGTACCCAAATTTTTTGTTTTACTGAGTATTGTTTTCGGTGTCTGTCAGGGCACTTTGGGGAGGCCATTTCCTTTGTTTCACAACCCAGTCTGCCATTTTTTCTTTTTAAACTACATGCTCTCTCCGTAGTTTGTTGTGTGTTTTGGTTTGAATTTTTTATTAGTGTACCCAAAAGATTTTTTAAATGTTTTGGCCCAAACCTTAAAATTAAAAATTTTGCAAAGGGAATGTTTGGGAAATTATGCTGCATAAAGCTCCTTTTGCAAATTTACCTTTTTTAGCTGCCCATATGGTTTAAATTTTGGTTTTTTAGTTTTTAATTCAATTTTTTAATGAGGTGCCAAAATTTATAGTTTAATATGTTTGAGGGGCGTTTTTCTTCTTTTTTAAGAGTGATTGCCATCGTGGGGGGGATTTAAGAAAATGAAAATTTTATTTTTGATCCTTATTGATAGTCATTTAAAACCCCCAGGTTTCCTCAAGATATTTTGGGCTCCATAACCTAAGGGTGAAGGGCAAAATTTTAGTGTTTGTATTAGTGATAACATTTTGCCAGGATTAAAGCACTACATTGTCACTACGGGGGATCATTTGAAAGGGAAACGTTGTGTTTTTTAAAAAAGTATGAAAGGGGTTGTTTTTTTTTAGGTTGGGAAAAATTAATTTATTCCCCCTTTGGGTTTTTCAACCCAAATTTAAACTTAGCATTAAGGCTATTGCTCATCAAAGGTGCATTTATAAAAAAAAAACAGTTTATTTTCAGCATTTTTGGACAGTGAAACAGCTTTTTAAAAAGGTAGTTGCAGCCAAGCCAGAAGAGGAGGAGAAAAATGCCCCCGGGGGTATGGCTGCAGCAGGAAAAAAGGAGGTGTTTTAGCACAAAAATTTGTAGGTTACTGGGCGGGAACCTCCAAAACACTAGAAAAGGGTGAGGCTCCAGGGACTCTGGGAAGGTTTAGGCCCCCAGGTGATGGGCAGTGAGACTTTTGGGATTTCTGTGAGGTGACAATTTAGGGGAAAGATGTCTGGGGAGCGCCAAGGTTCCTTCTGAAGGCCTTCAGGAAGATATCTCCAGAGCCCAAAATCTGGTGGGGGGGAAAGGATTTGGGCCGGTTTTGCTAGCTGACCAAACTGGAGGCTAAACCATTGGTTGCTGTCGGGCTCTAGAGCAAAGGGCTAGCAGAAAAGACACCAGGGACCTGGACTATTGGGACGTCAGGGAAATCTCTGCATTGTCCGGAAAACCCCGCTTTTTTTTTGTAATCTGTGTTATGGTGGTTTAAAAAAAACAACTAGAAAAACAAAAGGTGGTGGACCCAAAAAGAGACGCAAACGCAGGTGGCAGAGTTCAAAGGGGAAATTTTAAAGATAAACAAAAAGGTTTAAAAAAAACAAAGAGACACACAGGGATTTTAAAAAGAAAGGGAAAAAGTAAAACAGGGCACAGGTGGGTGAAAAAACAGGTGAAAAAATCCAAAAGATCAAAAAAAAAAGCGGGGGGGAAAAAAGAAAAAAGACGGAAGTAAAGATGACAAAACACACAAGGGAAAAACCCCAAAACTACAAAATAAAAAGGAAAATGACCGCAAAACCCCAAAAAATGACAATCTGTTTGAAAAATTTTGGCTCTCCACAAAGGGAACTTGGGAATCAGGGGAAGGAGGAAACTAGGCGGAAGCTTGGTTAAAATCAGGAACAGGGACAAGTAGACAAGCAGACCCCGGGGGTTAGCCAAAAATTTAGGCATTATGGGGGGGTTGGGAATGCTTTTTAGGTTTTGCTCAGGGGGCTGGGGGCTTTCAGGTTCACAAAACCCCAATCTAATTGACTGGAGTGCAGCCCGAGTAGAAAGGTTTTTTTTCTAAACACACTGGGAGACTGGGTGGGGGTAATGCCTGGATGCTTTTGGGAAAACCCAAAACAAGGGGCTAGTTTGGGTGGATGGTAAACATGCAGAGGTGCGGGCTGGGTTCGTTTTTGGTCAAAATTTCTGTCTTTTGGCAACCCCTAGTTCGTCCAGGTTTCAAAAACAAGAAAGATACCATTTTGGGAAACTTGCAGGGAGAAGTTGTTAGCAGCATGAACTGGCCTGTTTCAACTTGACTCAAAAATTGTTGCGGGCAATTTTTGGACAAGCTGAGTTGCATTTAAACAAACCAACTTTAAAAAAAGGCCAGTCAACTCATAGCAAAGTCGGTTGGACAAGTCAGTCACAAAAACCGTCAGTTAATTTTGGGAGAGTTTTGGGGTGGAGGAAAGGGGGTTGGGGCCGATCAGTCCTTTTTAAGGAACAGCCATGTCTGTATGGGCACAAGGTTTTTGGGTTTGGGTTTGGGGTGTGGCGAGTTTATTTGTGCCTTTAACATAAAGTTTTCCCTTTCCTGTTGGGGGGCAATGAGGTGTCAGTGGGGCTGCTTCTGGGGGCACTGAAACCCGCAGGGGGGGTGTTGGGTTCAGGGTCTCACTTCTGCAAAGTTTTTTCAAAAACTTTCTATAATGTTTTTTCCAATTTTACTGACACAGAACCCAAAAATGCCCAACATACTAAAAGAGACAAAGATAATATGAAGCAAACCCCTCCGGGCACCCTCTTCAACTCAGACGACAAGAAGCCTAAAAAATGTGTGGCTGGGGCAGTGTTTCCTTCCCCCCAAAAGGCCTAAAAAAACCCTCCAGTACCCCAGTGATGCAGTTTACTTTTGTCCCGCTAGATTTCTCGCTCTGCAGATGGTCAAAAATGCAAAATCTGGGTTTATTGCAAGGTTTAGTTGAAACAGGGGAGATAAAAGTATAAACGGATTACCAAAAAACAAAAATATAGAAAATCATATCGTATCCTGTTTTCCATTTTTCACGCCCAGCCAAAAAATCTCCAAAAAATTCATCGGGGTACTTGTGATCCCATTTTTGCTGTGCGTGCTGGCGTAGGAGGTGGGACGGGGGGGGATACTGCTGCACCCCTTTAAAGCCAAGGCTGGCAAAAAGGGGGGATTTTGACACACCTTTAATTTAATTTAATCCATTTTTTTACTGATTCTGAGTGCAGGGCAATGAAACCCAGGGGGGGGGACAGAAAAAAAAAGGGCCGATTTTGTTATACATATAAGTTTGCATATTTGTGAAGCACAAAAAAATTTTATGCAAATTTTTTCAGACTGGGGGAAAAAGGGGGTTTCGTAATTGAATAATTATTTCACATGTGCAACCCTTTTCCCATTAAAGAGAAATTTATTAAAAATAAAGTTTAATCAATATAAAACATAAAGAAAATGATCACAGTTGTTTAAAATTTAAGCTGGTGGTGGGGCTGATTTCACATTTTTTAAAACGCATAAAGGAAAACCTTACGGCAAATTTAAAAATCAAATTATTTTTTTCTAATTCCCTTTTATTATTTGGGGGAAAATAAGGGTTTTTTATAGTTAATGAAAACAAATTAAATATGATACTGAAAAATAAAGGGAAAGGGGTAAAAAAAAAATTTCGTTCCTGGAAAAAAGTTAAAAAAGAGGGGGGGGCAGGGGAAAAAAATTAAGTAAAGTTTCCCCTTTTTAAAAAAACGCTGTTTAACTTTGAAAACCCCGTAGATGGGTGCAGCCCCCCCAAAGGGCAACATTTTCATTGGGAAAAGGGCGCCGGGCAGTCCAAAAGCTTTCATGTCAATTGGTTTATTACCCAAAGGGGGGGGGGGGGGGGCCTGCCCTAACGACGTTAAGTTGTCCCTTAATATGTTTGGGTTGGGGCAGGAGGAATTGGGGGAAGAAAAACCCTTTCAGGGAAAGAAAAAAAAAGGTAAACAACATCTTTGTCAAATTTCAATTTTGGGGAAAAGTTGAATTTGGAAATTTGATGGTGAGTGTTTATGGGTTTGGGTCTGATATTTTTGAAGAAAAAATGCTCGGGGATATTTGGCAAATAGTGAAGCTAGCCCTTTCGAGGCTATTAGCCCCTGAACTTGTTTTAAAGGGTTTGCTAATGTTAAATTTTTAAAATTACTTTTCAGGAACATCTTTTTTGTAAAATTATGAAATTTGGGTTATTTTTCTACCCAAAAAGCGGGGGCCCTTTTGAAAGTCTTGGAGTTACATTAATTGTGTATGACTTTTAACTGTGGAACCCCTTTTCTTTTTGTTCAGGCAAAATAACTTTTAAAGTAACATTAGGGTGACCCCCAAAAATATTCTTTTTTTCCCCCCCCAAAAATGGGCCACTTCTCACGTTTGTCCGGGGGGGTTCGGGGTGGTTTTTTTACATTCGTTTAGAAGTCTTTTTTTACATTGTTTTTCACAGGGGCCCTTTTACTTAAATTGGGCTGGCGCTTTTTTACATAATACGGGGGAAAAAATTTTTGAAATCTCCAAAAATCAAAAGACACAGGGTGGATTTTTACTGTGCCCTTCCTTTTCCCTTTTTATTGTCTCTGGGGTCCCTTTCTTTTGGTTAGTCTGGTAGATTTTAGTCATGTTTTTTCATTCTTGAGTGGTTGATATGGTTAAATTTTAAAACAATCTGTGGTCCCAAAAATATCCCAAAAAGGTTTCGTACCAAAATTTGAGTTTAATGGGGCATGGTTTAAAAATAAACAAAATAATAAATAAATAAAATAACATTGAACCCCCTTTTTTAAAAAAATTTTTTAAAGTGTTTTGCTTTAAGTAAATTTTTAGGGAAAGAATGGCCCAGAAGGAAATAATAAAAAAAGAGATGCCCCAAAGAGCACAAAAAACCCCCCGAAGAGGATGAGTTTTTATGAAAACCCGGGGCCCCCGGGTCACCCCGAGATGGGCCGGGGATGGTAATTGGGGTTTTTATTTTTACTTTCAGGTTTAGGTAATTTTTAAAGGATTGTTTTTTTTTTAAATTATTTGGACGCTTTTAATAACCAAAAATTTTAAACCGGGCTTGGTTTTATACTGGGATTATTATTTTTATTATTATTTTCCCAAAATAAAGGGGAGCTTGAGGCACAAATATTGATTTACGGATTTTTTAAAAAGAATTTTTAGAAAAGGGGGCGTAAAACCCTCACTTGAAAAAATGTGTATGTTTTTAAACCTTGAAGGGGAGCGGTCACGGGAAAGGGTTTGTCCTTCAAGGGTCAAAAAATCGGGACCCAGCTATAGGGTGTGTGCTTCCCCCCTCACTACACTTACTTGGCACTGCAAAATTTCTGTTCGCGAAAAATACTTGTAACTCTAAAATTTCGCATTGTTTTGCCTCGTGGCCCCTTGCCTTTTTTAAATTTTTGTTTGTGTACTGTTACATTTGCCCCCATCACAGTTGGGGGCCCTGAATGCTATTTGATCGGGTGAAAAGTTTAAGTGTAAAACGTGTGTGCATGATGTAGCCTAAATTTTTGAAATTTCCCTTTTGTTACCATAGTTTAAATGGAAAAAAGTTAAGAATTTTTTTAAAAAAAGGGAAATATAGTTTAAAAAAAAAAATGTAATTCCCCTTGTTATGGTTTAAAAGGGGTAATGATTCTTTATTTTGAAAAAGTAAAGACAGGTTAAAATATTCCATGCCAAGAAAAATTTAACTTTTAAAAATTTTTTTTCCCCTTTGTGTTTGTGATGGGATTTTCGTAATTTAAAGGGTAATGACCACAAAAAAAAAATTGAAAATTTATGATGGGAAATTTGTAATAATCTTTTTTTGCACAGGTGATGTTTTTTTTTGGGGAAATTTTGGGGAAAATTAAACGGGGTTTTACATTAACTGACGAGGGGATTTGGTTTGCCCCCATGACCCCCATCTCTGCCCTTGGGCCCCAAAGGGGTTGGATTTAAAAATCACCCCTTTTTTCCGGAGGGGTTACATTTTCTTTCTCCATCACTGGGTGTCACCCCTCCCGTATGATGTTGTAAAACCCAAAATGTCCCTTTTTTAATGGACTTTTTAATTAGAAAGTACATTTGTCCCCAAAAAACTGACATTTACCCGACTAAATTTTTTTACTTAGACAAAAACCAAAAAGGATCACAAAAAAGGATCCAAAACCCAAATTTAGCAGTTTATTAAAAAGAAAGGGAAAAAAATGAATGTAAATAACAAAAAAACCAGTCGAAATGTGTTGTTTTATGTTTTTCAGGGGGGCATTAGTTTCGTTCTTTGGATTGTTTTCAGATTATGTTTCTTGTGAAAAAATTTTAAGTAACTGTGTTTAACTCATGGGGTCTAATTACACAGTAGTTATAGTGGTAGTAGACTGTTTAAATTTGGGCGCTAAGGGGGGATAACAGTGGGAAATTTATAATACGCCCCTTGGGGACCCCGAAATTGCGTGTTAAATCCAAAGGGGAGTAGGGTTTTTACTTATTCACTAAGGAGGGGTAACAGTGGGAAACTTCATAATTTCAGCCCCGGCCTCGTAGTTAGCGTTTTTACCCCCAAGGGGAGCAGAGGGTTCTTGGACCCCTTTAAAGGGGGGATAACAGTGCAAACTTTATAATACAAACCCGGTTTTCCCTAGTTTGGCAGTAACCCACAGGGGAGGTAGGCTATTCCTAGACACTGTTACAGGGAAAATTTAAAAATCTACTTTTGCACTGATTACGTTTGGGTGTGTTTCAGTAGTACTTTTAGGTTAAACCCATCCATGTACTGTTTATGTTTTATATGTTTAATTGTTTTTAATTTTTGGGTTTTCTGCCTTGTTGACCAGGGCCCCTTTTAAAAAAAGATTTTCCAAAACTCAAGGGGGCTCACCTGGTTAAATAAAAGGGTAAATAAAATTTTAAAAAAAATGACTGTACTTACGGGTATGGATGAGAGGAAAGTGGCCCCGTCATGTGTTTTCTGTGTAATACATAAAAAAAAAACATTTTATTTTTTCCCCCCCGAATGACTCATTTTTTATGGATTTATTATTTTTTTGTTTTTGTTTTGTCCCCTTGGGTGACAGTATGGGACTTCCATAGATGTGGGATTTTGAGAAAGGGAAGTTTGGGTGCGCCAGCCTGTTATTAGCCCAAATTTTCCCTTTCTTTTACCCTTTTTCCCCAAAATATTATTTTGTTTAGCGAGGGGAAATGGAGTTCTCGGGACTTTGTTAAAAATTGGTGCAAAGTGAGCGGTAGGTAAGCTCTTTTAAATGAGTGGTTGGTTTCGCTTAAGTCGCGGGCCCTTTTTGTAGTGTTACCGATTTTTCTTTTTCTATTTGCAGACCGAAAAAAAAAATTTTCCCAAAATTTTTTTAATCTGTCTCCTCTGAGTACTTCCCCTTTTTTAAAGGGGCCCCTTTGACTATATGCTAATGGCACCGGGAAAAATAACTTGTCTGAATATGTGCTCCGTGGCACAAAACAAGGGCTCCCATCAGGGCAGGGTGAACCAAAAAAAAATGAGCACGGGGTGGTTTTAAAACAAACAGGGGTATAAAACTAACTGGGAAAAACTCTCTCTACAGGGGAATTTCATACTACTAATTTTCTTTAAATTTTAAGGGGATATTAATGCAAATGTCAAATTTAATATTGATGATTTATTTACGCTTGGAATCTAAATTTTCTGTCAACAGGCCTTTATTATGTTTTTTTTAAGGGAAAAGGGTCTCTGTTATGAAACAGGCACCACCACCCAAATATTTGTTGTTATTTATTTTTGGCTCTTTTTCATCTCTTTTAGTATGTGGGAACCCTTTTTGTTAAAAAACTCCTCATTTACTTCAAAAAGTCCCGCTCCCACAAAATTCCTCATCCTCTCTCTCGCTTAATTTACCTGCTTGTTGGGATTTTAAAATTTTTCCTTATGGAGTGATACCAGTTTAAACAAAAGGGGTTTTTTTTGGGGTTTAATTTTTCCCCCTAGCGATCTCTTTCTGGCCCCATCTTCTGTTTTTGAAATTTTGCTTCATTTTTTTGACAGTTTTTATGCTGTTTTGTCAAGGGCCCCTGAGGTACAGAAAATAAAATAAATTTTCCGTGGTTTTCTGTGATCATGATCCTTGTGGGGCTGGACTGTAAACTGCTCTTAGCTTCTCAGTTATTGGTTTACAAGATATTTTTTGTTTTTACCTCCCAGCTATCATAATGTGTACCATCTACCTAAAGATTTTGATTGTGGCACAGAGACAGGCACGCAGCATCCAGAACACAACCTGTCAGAGCACAAAGTCTGAAACTAAGATGGAGAGAAAGGCCACAAAAACTCTGGCTATTGTGATGGGACTTTTTCTGATCTGTTGGACTCCTTTCTATATTTGTTGGACCTTGTACTATTCAAGGACATTAAATATATCACTTAGAACATTTTTTGCATTTAAGTTTCTTGGATGGTTCAATTCAATGCTCAATCCATTCATCTATGCTTTCTTTTACAGCTGGTTTCGATCAGCTTTCAGAATGATCATTTCTGGGAAAATATTTCAAGGTGATTTTACTCATTCTAAGCTCTCTTGACTCATTACTTGCAGGTAATCATCACTAGTTTGACTCTGAAGATTTACATCTCTTTCTACTGCAGCTCATATAAAATTTTCCACTGTACTATGCATAAAGTATCTGTATGTACAACTCAGTACACAGATAGCAGTACATAGTAAACAGTGCATACAATAATCTCAATGTTAATGTCTAAATAATCACAGGATCCACATATCTCATTGTTTTCCTCTTTTCTTACTGTATGTATTCAGTCTCAGATGTTGCATAATGAATGAAGGAGTACAGCTCGGAATTAATTAATGTTGACATGATTCCCAGAAAGAAGGGACAGATATGCCAATTTTGGCTGATGGTCTAAATTAAGCTGTTACTAACAGAGAGAAGACTGATTTGCATGATGACCTTTCAGGCTGTGAAAAGTGCAATTATTAGGTGAAGAGGAGCAAAAGTTACACAGAACTGAGGATTATTCTGATCCCATAATAAATGTGTATTACAGACTAAAAGAGCTTAAATATGCTGCTCTTGTTGTTCCTGGTAGGATGAAAGAGGTTCCAGTAACCTCCATGTAACCTGTTTCAAATGTTACCAAAGCACAACTAAAATGTAGTTTTTGTTTGTATGTGCAGAAAAACATCTGATTTATATGTCAATTCTTGCACCAAGTTAAATTATTTAATATGTTAGGTTAATAAGTCAGTTAATTTGAAAATAAAGAATTTCAAAGAAAGATGAGTTTTAATTTTATTCATTTCATCTGATAGCTTATGTTTGTTTGTTTGTTATTAATGTTTGTTTATTAACTGGCCCCTGGCCTCTTGTCATTTTGCAAAAGTGACTCCTGGGCAAAGCAAGTTGAGTAACCCAAAAATGAGCTTTACACTCATCTTGACCCCACATATTAACTCATTCACTGTATGTAACTGTTAGTATGTGGCAACTTGATTAAGCACAAATTCATTTAGATTAATGTGACATGTAAGCACAAGATAAGCTGAAATAATAAGGGCCCCTCTACAAGATGGTGCATCAAGTATCATGGTAAACAGAAAACCTGTTTATGAAAGAGAGAAAAGCTTAACACTTCTCCAGGCTTTTATCTTTATCGTTACAGTTTCACAATAGTCACTCTTAGTTTATTCTTCATCATGCATAATTTTTTTTTGGGGGGGGGGGGGGTTCGGAAGCTACAAGGACATCAGCATTTTTAACACAACAATTCCCCTAACATGAGGTAATAATGCAAGCTTCGACATAAGGCCTCAGTAAATTCAGTTCATTATTGTGACTTAAGACGAGTATACAGGATTATCCAGCAAACTTTCAATTAATCACATGGTAGACCTAAAGACTTTGAGCAGAGGCTCTGGGGTCCTGGGACAGTCACTACTCCTTATATTATTGTGTAGTGGCAAACCACCTATTTTACACAAGTTCAGTTTTCTTGTCATGAGGAGAACTGTACAGCTTGGGTTTGGGCTTTAATCAGGAATTAAAAGTCAAGATATCTCATCTTCCATTGCTTTGGTTTCTCATTTTAATCTGTCTCTTGTGAGTCCTCCAACTATATGGAGGGGCAATGTTAAATTACTGTAATTTGCATACCCCTTTAAAAAAAAAAAAGAAGAAGGAATGCATAGAAAAGGTGCATAGAAAAGGGGAAAGGTCTGAAGACGTCAAAACTGATGTAGACCTGAGATTCCAATTTTAATGTTTTCTTTTGACCACAATTAACCCTTGCGTGGTGTTCATGTTTTTGTTTCTCAGCCAATGTTTGCGGGTCTGGTGGACCCACTGCATTATTTGGTTTTTGAATCAATACAGCCATAACAACTTACGTAAAAATACTTAATAAATGCTTACATGTTTACTTTAACTCAATTGAAAGTAATGTAGGCAGCATATATAGTTAAAATTTGCCATTTACCTCTGTTAGATCACATTTTTCAACAAAACTGCTATTCGTCTTTTCTAATAAAATGCAGTAATCAATATATAATCCGTAGGGCTGTCAAAGTGAATGTAACCTCCATGTAACCTGTTTCAAATGTTACCAAAGCACAACTAAAATATAGTTTTAGTTTGTATGTGCAGAAAAACATCTGATTTATATGTCAATTCTTGCACCAAGTTAAATTATTTAATATGTTAGATTAATAAGTCAGTTAATTTGAAAATAAAGAATTTCAAAGAAAGATGAGTTTTAATTTTATTCATTTCATCTGATAGCTTATGTTATTATTAATGTTTGTTTATTTACTGGCCTCTGGCCTCTTGTCATTTTGCAAAAGTGGCTCCTGGGCAAAGCAAGTTGAGTAACCCAAAAATGAGCTTTACGCTCATCTTGACTCCACATCCACTCCACTCTAGCATAAATATGCTAGTATATATGCTGTCTATATTGCTTGCAATTGAGTTACAGTACACATGTAAGCATTTATTAAGTATTTTTATGTAAGTTGTTATGGCTGTATTGATTTAAAAAACAAATAATGCAGTGGGTCCACCAGACCCGCAAACATTGGCTGAGAAACAAGAGCATAAACACCACGCAAGGGTTAATTGTGGTCAAAAGAAAGATTAACATTGAAATTGGAATCTCGGGCGGACGTCAGTTTTGACGTCTTCAGACCTTTCTCCTTTTCTATGCACCTTGGAAGTTGGTGAAGCTGTGCCAGAAATCTCTAATCTGTTTTTACCTGAAATTGTACTCATTTTGACAACTTCATATGTATTGCTTTATTTATTTATTAATTTATTTATTTTTTAATGTGGTATGCAAATTACAGTAATTTAGCATTGCCTCTCCATATAGTTGGAGGACTCACAAGAGACAGATTAAAATGTGAAACCAAAGCAATGGAAGATGAGATATTAGATGAGTTTTATTTCACAGAGAACTTCAGGGCTGTACTCCTGCATTCATTATGCAACATCTATGACTGAATACATACAATAAGAAAAGAGGAAAATAATGGTTATAAGTGATATTTTAAATGTCATTGAATAGGACAAGGTCCAATAAATAAAGAAAGGAGTCCAACAGATCAGAAAAACTCCCATCACAATAGTCAGAGTTTTTGTGGCCTTTCTCTCCATCTTACTTTCAGACTTTGTGCTCTGACAGGTTGTGTTCTGGATGCTGCGTGCATGTCTCTGTGTCACTGTCAGAATCTTTAGGTAGATGGTGCACATTATGATAGCTGGGAGCAGGCTCGGCGTTACGGGTGGGCCTATCGGGCCTGGGCCCACCCACTTGTACATTTGGCCCACCCTAAATGGCTGGGAGAACATATATTTTTTCATCTTTTATTTTTAATTATTAACATCAACATTTTAATACACCCTTAAGACAAAAAAAAGTTTTCACTTGGAAAAAGACAGCTCTTATTCGGCTATTATCACATGTGAGATCTGGACCAATCACAACGGGCCATTATTCGTCGCCCCAGACACTCGCACACGCACATTACACATTTTCTTATTTTGTACATGCAATGCATTTGTTGTGGAATCTAGAACTTCTCGAAAGTGCAGACAATACAGGAGGTAGAGCTAAATTTTCCTGCCTGACTTGATCGTCAGCAGACGATTACCTTCAGCAGAGTCAGTTAAGTTTATGAATGAACAGCTCAGCACACCGCGCTCTCTCTCCTGTTAAAAGTCAGTGTAGCTCACCTAGTATTCTGATCACTGTTTCTCCCTCTCCTTGCAATCAATTTAAAGAGTAATCCCGCCAGATCAAACGAAAATGCATTAAAATGAATTAAAATGTCAGTTTTCCTAATGAATTGATGTACTGATCTACTTGATCCATAGTGAAAATATAGATAAGGAGATATCCTGCACCCCTTGAAATAAATACAAACTGTCGCAGTGAAATAATAAGCTCTGTCGGCACTGAAGCTGTCTTTAAAAAGATTTGAAAAGTGTCATAATCAACTGGAAGTGCTAGTTGCTCATCCACATCAGTTATTTTTGTTAAAGTAAGATTACTAGTTGGAAACAGTGCTAACTTTTGTAATTAAAAGGCCCACCCAAAGTTACTGTGGCCCACCCAAAATTGAAATCCTGGCTCTGTGCCTGGCTGGGAGGTAAAAACAAAAAATATCTTGTAAACCAATAACTGAGAAGCTAAGAGCAGATACAGTCCAGCTCACAAGGATCATGATCACAGTAACACGGACATTTATTTTAGTTCTGTACCTCAGAGGCTGACACACAGCATAATATCTGTCAACAGAAACGAAGCACAAGTTCAGAACAGAAGATGAACACAGATAGAGATCAAAAGCGAGTATTACCAAACAAAATCTTGGATGAACTGGTATCATTGTAAAAAATAAAAGTAAAATCCCAACAAGAGCAAGATCTGGTGGGGAATGGAATGGCCGTGTGCTAGCTGACCAGCTGGAGGCTAGCAATCTGGTTGCTGTCGAGCTCTAGAGCACAGTCTAGCAGAAATGACACCAGGGACCTGGACTATATGGACGTCAGGGAGTCTCTGCATTGTCCGGAACCTCGCTTTTTTGTGTAATCTGTCTTGAAAGTCTGGCTTTCCACAAAGGAGACTCCTGGGAATCAGTGAAGGAGGAAGCTAGGCTGGAAGCTAGTCAACTCAGGAACAGGGACAGGCTAGACAAGCAGACCGGTGGTTAGCCAACTCAGGACATTATGGCAGAATGCTATAGTCGGCTCAGGACTGGCAGGCTGCAGGTTCACAAACCCAAGTCTAATTGACTGGAGTGCAGACTGAGTAGAAGACTGGTTGCTAGCACACTGGGAGACTGGGTGGAGGGTAACTGCCTGGATGCTGGCAAGCCAAGGCTAGTGGGCTGGATGGTAGCATGCAGAGGTGCTGACTGGGTTCATGTATGGTCAAATCATACTGTCATGTGTCAACACTAGTTGTCCAGTCCAGAGTTTCACGACAAGATGATACCATTTTGGAATCTTGCGGGGAGAAGTTGTAGCAGCATGAACTGGCCTGTTTCAACTTGACTCAAACTTGTTGCGGGCATCTTGACAAGCTGAGTCGCATAATCAGCCAACTTAATGTAGCAGCATAGAGGTGCTTACTCTTTTTCTGTAATTTGTCACTGTTTGCAATGAGCGCCGCTGGCGGCTGTCAATGAGGTGGGCCGGTATAAAAGCGGCAGTCCTCCCACCAGTCCTTCCTTTCTGCGCCCCCGTCATCGTCGCTGCGTCACTTCCGGGTCAGAGGTCGTTTGGTCCGACAGGTATGGCTGCACGCTGCTTCACCTCACTGGTCGTTTGTGTTTGTCCATGTGCTTAAGGCATTGGTGTTGTGTTGTAGGGCGACTGCCTGTGTGCTGCTCCGGCCCCCTGTATGCGCTCCTGCGTTTGTTTGGCTGTGGTAAGTGTCCTCTCTCTTTGCGGCATGGTTGATGCTATCAGGTGGCTAATGCTAGTGTGGTCGCAGGTAAACGCTCGTGGCTGCCTGGAGTCCTCTCTCTCCCTCCCCCCTCTCGTGTGAGTGTGTGTGTCCGTTGCTGCTAAAAAGGCATGTATGTGTATCATAGCATGCACCGCATCATGTTCAGTGTATTTAGCCATGCTAATAGTATTTTTCTTGGTTAGGTGTTACTGTAGCCAGCTTATTGGGGCCGCTGCTGTTTTGTCTCCGTCGCTGCTGTTTTGTCTCCACCGCATCTGCTTTGTCTCCTGCTTTGTCTCCGCCACGGCTGCTGCTCTGTCTCCACCGCCTGCTGTGTCTCCGCTGGTGCTTTGCTTCTACGGCACGGCGTTACGCTGCGGTCTCATAAGACGCTCAGCAGCTCTGCTTCCACAAAATAGACGCTGTGGTTACCTTGTCTTAACGTCCAGTGCGGGACAGTTGCTTAGCCGCATGCCGCGGCCCGGGCATGGTTTTTTATATTAACTGAATGAATGTGTGAAAGTGTGGGTTTAAACTATTAATTTTGGGTTATCTGTACAGATTTATTTTTACGTTTTGTTTGGGTTGAATCTGATTTTGCTTGTGTATTTCATTTGCTAATTGATTTCTTAATTTAATTAATTTGAAAGACTTTCTATATGTGATTGGGTAATTGTTTGGGCTTGATTTCTTTTCTTTAGCCTTATTTCTTTTTGTTTTGCTTACATTCGTTTGAGTGGGCAGTTATTGGTTGCTATATTTTGTTAAGTTTAAGCTTGTGACCTGCCCATTAATTATAATTTGTTAGATTTTGATTTATTGATTTTGTTTTTGTTGCAACCACACTAATTTGTTTTATTTTTCCCCTTTTCAGTTGCTGAAGGCCAGTGGTGGTGGTGCTGGTGATCCGGTGGTGGCATCCTTCCGTTTTGTCTGCTGTGTTCCTGGGAGTGGGTTACTGCACTGAGTGTGTCTGCCACGTGTGCCTGGTGATATAGTTAATTATAGATAGTTAATTTCTCTTTATTTTGGTGAATCCTTCCCCTGCATTAGCTCATCCATCCACTAGGCCTCAGCCCTGATTAGCCTTTCCCCTCCCTGATTGACGTTTTAATTACTGTGTTTTTATATGCAAAATTGTTTAATAAAAGTGTATTATTTTTATAACTTGGAACCACGTCTCATGCCTCGTGAGTAAACGAACCGGTGTGCCTTGTATTGAAGTAGTAATTCCCTGGGTGAAATTCCCAGGGTGGCGTTGTTGACAACCTTAGCTTTAGATCCTTTAACCTCCTCCTCGCCACATTAAGAAAGGCCAGTCAACTCATAGCAAAGTCAGTTGGACAAGTCAGTCACAAACCGTCAGTAATGGCAGAGTTTTGGATGGAGGAAGGAGAGGTTGACCGCATCAGTCTTTTTAAGGAACAGCCATGTCTGTATGACACAAGGCTTTTTGGGTTTGGGTGGTGTGTGGCGATGTTTATTTGTGCTTTGAACATAAACATTTTCGTCGCCTGTTGGGTCAAAATGAGGTGTCAGTGGGGCTGCTTCTGGGTCACTGAACAGCATGGTGGTGTTGGAGTTCAGCTCTCACTTCTGCAAAGTTTTACAAAGCTATCTATAATGTTTTATCTAATTCACTGACACAGAACCAAAATTCCTAACTCTACTAAAAGAGACAAAGATAATATGAAGCAATCCACTCCGTCACCCTCTTCAACTCAAGACGACAAGAAGCCTAAAACTGTGCTGGCTGACAGTGTCCCTCCACCAAATGGCTCAAACACCATCCAGTACTCAGCTGATGCAGCTGACTCTGTCCTGCTAGATGCTCGCTCTGCAGATGGTCAAACATGCAGATCTGGCTTTATTGCAAGAGACTCAGTTGAAACAGGTAGATACAGTATAAGCAGATTACACAACAAAATATAGAAAGTCATATCGTACTCCTGTGCCATTTGCACGCCCAGCCAAAACTCTCCAAAAATTCATCGAGGTACTTGTGATCCCGCTTCTGCTGTGCGCTGCTGGCATAGGAGGTGGGACAGGAGGGGATACTGCTGCACCCCTAATGCAAGCTGGCAAAGGTGGATTTTGACACACCTTGAATAAATTTAATCCATTTATTTACTGATTCTGAGCTGCAGGGACAATGCACCTAGGGATGACAGAAAAAAAGGCACAGATAGTTTCATACATATAAGTTTGCATATAGTGAAGCACAAAATATGATATGCAATTTATTCAGACTGAAAAGGGTTACAGTAATTGAATGAATTGAATGGGCTGACCTAATGACGTTAAGTCATCCGTTAATATGTATGGAGTTGCGGGCAGGAGGAATGGAGGAAGAAACCATTGCAGGACGAAAAAGAAGGTAAGCAACATCTTTGTCAAATGTAATTTGGGTAAAAGTTGATCGAATTTAGATGGTGAGTGTTTATGTTGGCTCTGATACTTTTTGAAGAAACTGGTCGGCATATGTGGCAAATAGTGAAGCTAGTGTAGCTGGATGGTTTCTCCCTCCTGGCCACGGCATGGCACTGTGCCAAGTTCAGCAGCACTGGGGCTGCGGGGTGGCACCTGGCGCGTCTATATATACAGGTGGGCGGCCTCACCTCGTTCTCTTCCTTCCGCTCTGAGATTCCCTCGTGGAGGTGGCTGCAGCCTGGCGTGGCGGGTCCGTGGCGTGCCACTGCTGAGATGCACGGCGTATCCACTTGTGCAGGTAATGCGCCTTGCCAGTGATTCTTGTTTGTGTGCGCAGTGTGCGTTTGGTGACCGCGATCTCCACTCTGTTGCACAGCTGATTGCTGAGACGCTGGGAGAGGGGTCGCTCCGCTCGGCGTGCTGGGGTTGCATCTGTGTCTGCGTGGTAAGCTGATGTTGTCCACCTTTGTTGTTTTGCTTGTCATTTGGGCCCCTGGTTGATTGTTTTGTATGTTCGCTGCAGTGTGATTGTGCGCAGTGTTTGGTGGCTCTCCTCCACCTGCTTGCTGCCACGCTGCGCCTCGGCCAAACGGTATGTATTGCTCATTATATTAAGGTAATTATCACATTAAGTGTAGTGAAGAATAATCATATGGTAAAGATTATTGATTAATTGTGTGCCTTTTATAGGCTGCAGTTAAGTGTGTGGCCGTCATCGGCCGCCGCTCCCCTTGGATGAACTGCTGTTTTGGCTCTACCTGTTTCGGCTCTACGCCCTGCGCTCTAAGTTCTAAGCTCTTCGCTTTAGGGTCTACGCTTTTTGCTCTAGGCTCCACGTTCTTCGTTCTGTCTGATTTTGGCTGTATTGGGCTCTGTTTAATTGGGTGGTTCCCTCCCTCCTGAGGTTCTGGTGGTGAGAGCATTGTTGTCAGTACCGCCATACTCATAACTATCACAGACTTTTTATTAGTGGAAAGCCATAACCTGCAGCCGTTATTACTGCCCTGTGACTGCATTTTAATGTGTATATTTGGTTGTTTGCCCTGTGTTAGTTCACACATTTTCTGTTAATTTACTTTTGTTAATTTACTGTTAAGTGTATCTATTCTATATGTTAATTTGGGAGTTTCTGTTGTATAGTTTGTTCCTAATTTTAACGAATGGTCTGGGGAGTGAATGTGTGTGTGTGTGTGTGTGTGTGAACGAGTTTTATGGGTGACCATATTTTAGTGTCTGGTCACCAGGGACTGCTAGCCCTTCACGGCAGGATACTAACTGTTTTTTTTTCTGTTTCCTCGGACAGGTACGGTGAGCCTCGGCGGCAGTCCACTCCCCTGGTGGTGGTGTCTCACAAGTCCCTTTTGGTTGGTGTGCTGTGTCACGGGTATTGGATTAGTGTAGGACCCTTCCCCTTTTTTTATTTGTGTTTATCCCCTGCCGCCATGGTAAGCCAACCTGTCCTCTTATCTTTTGTTCAGCAGTACCTGCCTTAGCCCTTTAAACCCTGGTGGCCTTGACCTTTTAATAGTTATTGTTAATTGATGTTTTTCCTCTTTTTGATTAAGTAAAATTATTGTTTGAGTGGAATACGTCTCTCGCCCTGGTGATATCGAACGTGTGTGCCTTAACAATTGTTGGATAAAATTACATAATTTATATAACACTAAATATAACTTCCCGGGGGTGAAATTCTCCTGGGTGGCGTTGTCGCAACACCTTTAACCCACCGCTCCACGCCACACTAGCTAGCGAGGCTATTAGACTAGCTAACCTTAATGAACTTGTTAAGGTTAGCTAATGTTAGTTGTTAACTTACTGCAGTAACATCTTTATGTAAAAATATGAACTTTGGGATTATTATTTCTACAAACAGCGGGCCCTAGACAGTCTTGGAGTTACATAAATTGTGTATGACTTGAAATCTGTGGACCCATTTTCTCTAGCTTCAGGCAACTAACTTAACGCTAACATTAGGGTGACCAAACATATTCTTTTGCCCGAACATGTCCACTTTTCACGTCTTGTCCGGGGCGTCTGGGGGGTTTTATACATTCGTGAGAATGTCTGTTTTCATTGCTTTTCACGGACCATTGTACTTAAATTGACTGGCGCTTTGCACAGAATACGGAATTCTTACAGAAATCTCCAAACATCAAAAGACACAGGCTGGATTTTTACTGTGACGTTCCTTTCCTTTTCATTGTCTCTGTGTCTTACTGTGCTCGGTCTGGTAGATTTTAGATCATGTTTTTCAGTTCTTGAGTGGTCTGATATGGTTAAATTAACACAATCTGTGTGTCCAAAGATATCAGCAAGTTGCTGTACCAAATTATGAGATATAATGTTTATGGTAAAACTAAATAAGACATTGAGCCACCTTTTTAAATAATTAAAATGTGTTGTGCTTTTATGTATTTAACAGAATGAATGGCCCAGCAGGAAATAATAAAAAAAGAGATGTCCCAAAGAGCACAAAACCCACCGAAGAAGATGAGTTTTTATGAACCAGACCCGGCTCACCCAGAGATGACCGAGATGGTAATTGAGTTATTATTTTACTACATGGTTTAGGTAATTTTTAAAGTGATTGTTATTTTTAACTTACTTTGGACGCTATAATAACCAAAATCTTCGACAGTCTCTGGTCTCTTATCACTGGGATTATTATTATTATTATTATTATCAATATATTGGCAGCTTGAGGCACAAATATTGATTTACAGGATTTTTTAAATGAATTTCAAGAAAAGGGAGCATAACCCTCACTTGAAAACTGTGTATGTTGAATCCTTGAAGGATGCGGCCACGAAGGCTGCATCCTTCAAGCATCAAGAATCGGGACATAGCTATAGTGTGTGTGCTTCCCCTCTACACTACACTTACTTGGCATTGCAATTACTGTTCGCGAACTACTTGTAACTCTAAAATGCTGCACTTGTTTTGCCTCGTGGCCCTTGCCATTTGTATTTGTGTTAGTGTACTGTATACATTTGCACCATCACAGTTGGGTCATGAACGCTACTTGACCGATGAATAGTCAAGTGTAATACGGTGTGTGCACTGATGTAGCCTACATTTTCGAAATACATTTTGTTATTCATAGTTAAGTGGAAAACAGCTAAGAATGTTTCAAAACGCAAACTTTGTAGTTCAAAAGGAAATGTAATCGACTTGTTATGGTTTAAAAGGCTAATGATTCATGATGTGAAATGTAAAGACAGGATAAAGTATTCCATGCCGAGAAAAACTTTACAGTTAAAAGTTTGCTCACTTTTGTGTTACTGTGATGTATTTACGTATAATGATAATGACCACGAAAAGAAATTGAAGTTGATGATGCAACATAGTAATACCTCTCTTTCTCCCACAGGTGATGTTTTTTTTAGAGATTCTGTGGAAAATTACACGTGGATTTTACATTCAACCTGATGAGGGAGATGGCTAGCCACCCATGACCCCGATCTCTGCCTTGACCTAAGGAGTTGGATCAAGATCACCTTTTATCCGGAGGAGCTCATACATTCTTCCATCTCCATCACTGGGTGTCACACTCCAGTATGATAGTAGTACTACAATGATCTTTTCCAAATTGATTTTTGACTTAGAAAGTACATTTGTCAACTGAAACTGACTTGACTGACTATTTTTGACTTAGACAAACCAAACGGATCACAATAAAGGATCAAGACTAAATTGAACAGCTTATCACAGAAGGAAAAAAAACTGAACGAAAAAACCAACACCAGTAGAAATGTGTTGTTTTATGTTGTCAGGGACACTTAGTTTCGTCTTTGGATTGTTTTCAGATGATGTTATCTTGTGAAACATTGAAGTAACTGTGTTCTAACTCACTGGCTCTAATTACACAGTAGTTATAGTGGTAGTAGACTGTAATTAGACACTAAGGAGGGGATAACAGTGCAAACTTCATAATGCAGCCCATTTCCCCTTAGTTAGCGTGTACCTCCAGGAGAGCTAGAGTGTACTTAGACACTAAGGAGGGGATAACAGTGCAAACTTCATAATGCAGCCCGGTCCTCCGTAGTTAGCGTGTACCTTCAGGAGAGCTAGGGTGTACGTAGACACTAAGGAGGGGATAACAGTGCAAACTTCATAATACAGCACGGTTCCCCGTAGTTAGCGTGTACCTCCAGGAGAGCTAGAGTGTACTTGGACACTAAGGAGGGGATAACAGTGCAAACTTTATAATACAGCCCGGTTCCCCGTAGTTAGCGTGTACCTCCAGGAGAGCTAGAGTGTACTTGGACACTAAGGAGGGGATAACAGTGCAAACTTCATAATACAGCCCGGTTCCCCGTAGTTAGCGTGTACCTCCAGGAGAGCTAGGGTGTACTTAGACACTAAGGAGGGGATAACAGTGCAAACTTCATAATGCAGCCCATTTCCCCTTAGTTAGCGTGTACGTCCAGGAGAGCTAGGGTTTGTACTTAGACACTAAGGAGGGGATAACAGTGCAAACTTCATAATGCAGCCCGGTCCTCCGTATTTTAGCGTGTACGTCCAGGAGAGCTAGAGTGTACGTAGACACTAAGGAGGGGATAACAGTGCAAACTTCATAATACAGCCCGGTTCCCCGTAGTTAGCGTGTACCTCCAGGAGAGCTAGAGTGTACTTGGACACTAAGGAGGGGATAACAGTGCAAACTTCATAATGCAGCCCATTTCCCCTTAGTTAGCGTGTACGTCCAGGAGAGCTAGAGTGTACTTGGACACTAAGGAGGGGATAACAGTGAAAAACTTCAATAATACAGCCCGGTTCCCCGTAGTTAGCGTGTACCTCCAGGAGAGCTAGGGTGTACTTAGACACTAAGGAGGGGATAACAGTGCAAACTTCATAATGCAGCCCATTTCCCCTTAGTTAGCGTGTACGTCCAGGAGAGCTAGGGTGTACTTAGACACTAAGGAGGGGATAACAGTGCAAACTTCATAATGCAGCCCGGTCCTCCGTAGTTAGCGTGTACGTCCAGGAGAGCTAGGGTGTACGTAGACACTAAGGAGGGGATAACAGTGCAAACTTCATAATACAGCCCGGTTCCCCGTAGTTAGCGTGTACCTCCAGGAGAGCTAGAGTGTACTTGGACACTAAGGAGGGGATAACAGTGCAAACTTCATAATACAGTCCGGTTCCCCGTAGTTAGCGTGTACCTCCAGGAGAGCTAGAGTGTACTTGGACACTAAGGAGGGGATAACAGTGCAAACTTCATAATACAGCCGGTTCCCCGTAGTTAGCGTGTACCTCCAGGAGAGCTAGGGTGTACTTAGACACTAAGGAGGGGATAACAGTGCAAACTTCATAATACAGCCGGTTCCCCGTAGTTAGCGTGTACCTCCAGGAGAGCTAGGGTGTACTTAGACACTAAGGAGGGGATAACAGTGCAAACTTCATAATACAGCCCGGTCCCCCGTATTTAGCGTGTACCTTCAGGAGAGCTAGAGTGTACTTGGACACTAAGGAGGGGATAACAGTGCAAACTTTATAATACAGAGCGAGAGTTACTCGGTACTTCTGTTAAATTAGGTGCAAAGTGAGCGGTAGGTACGCTCTAAGTCGCGGGCCGTATTATGTAGTGTTACCGATGTTCTTATCTCTATTTGCAGACCGAAATAAATTCCAAATTATTTTAATCTCTCTCCTCTGAGTACTTCCCTTTAAGAGACTCTCTTGACTATATGCTAATGAGCACCGAAGAATAACTTGTCTGAATATGCTGCTCAGTGGCACAGACCAAGGGCTCCCATCAGTGCAGATGAACAAAACAAATGAGCACGGTGTGAAACAAACAGAGTACTAAAACTAACTGAAAATCTCTCTCTACAGCAAACTACATACTATTAATTTTCTTGATTTTAAAGGGCATATTAATGCAAATGTTCACTTTACTATTGATGATTCATTTATGCATGAAATCTAACTTTTCTGTCAACAGGGCCTGATGATGTTTTTATGGAAAAGGTCCTGTTATGAACCAGACACCAACACCAAGTTTTTTCTTAGTTATAATTTTTGGCTCTTTATCATCTCTTATAATATGTGGGAACCTTCTTGTAATAACCTCCATCATTTACTTCAAACAGCTCCACACTCCTACAAACTTCCTCATCCTCTCTCTCGCTGTAGCTGACCTGCTTGTTGGGATTTTAATTTTGCCTTATGGAGTGATACCAGTTAATCAAAATTTTTGTTGGTTAATAGTCACTTTTGATCTCTATCTGAGCTCATCTTCTGTTCTGAACTTGTGCTTCATTTCTGTTGACAGATATTATGCTTTGTGTCAGCCTCTGAGGTACAGAACTAAAATAAATGTCCGTGTTACTGTGATCATGATCCTGCTGAGCTGGACTGTATCTGCTCTTAGCTTGTCAATTAACTGGTTTACAAGATATTTTTTGTTTTTTTACCTCCCAGCTATCATAATGTGTACCATCTACCTAAAGATTTTGATTGTGGCACAGAGACAGGCACGCAGCATCCAGAACACAACCTGTCAGAGCACAAAGTCTGAAAGTAAGATGGAGAGAAAGGCCACAAAAACTCTGGCTATTGTGATGGGACTTTTTCTGATCTGTTGGACTCCTTTCTATATTTGTTGGACTTTGGAACCTTTGACTAATTACAAAATACCATTTAGAATGTTTTTGGCATTTAGGTGGCTTGCTTGGTCAAATTCAATGCTCAATCCATTCATCTATGCTTTCTTTTACAGCTGGTTTCGATCAGCTTTCAGAATGATCATTTCTGGGAAAATATTTCAAGGTGATTTTACTCATTCTAAGCTCTCTTGACTCATTACTTGCAGGTAATCATCACTAGTTTGGCTCTGAAGATTTACATTTTTTTCTACTGCAGCTCATATAACATTTTCCACTGTACTATGCATAAAGTATCTGTATGTATGACTCAATGCAAAGATAGCAATACATAGTAAACAGTGCATACAATAATCTCAATGTTAATGTCTAAATAATCACAGGATCCACATATCTCATTGTTTTCCTCTTTTCTTACTCTATGTATTCAGTCTCAGATGTTGCATAATGAATGAGGAGTACAGCTCAGAATTAATTAATGTTGACATGATTCCCAGAAAGAAGGGACAGATATGCCAATTCTGGATGATGATCTAAATTAAGGTGTTACTAACAGAGAGAAGACTGATTTGCATGATGACCTTTCAGGCTGTGAAAAGTGCAATTATTAGCTGAAGAAGAGCAAAAGTTACACAGAACTGAGGATTATTCTGATCCATTTAAAAAATGTGTATTACAGACTAAAAGAGCTTAAATATGCTGCTCTTGTTGTTCCTGGTAGGATGAAAGAGGTTCCAGTAACCTCCAAAGTAACCTGTTTCAAATGTTACCAAAGCACAACTAAAATATAGTTTTAGTTTGTATGTGCAGAAAAACATCTGATTTATATGTCAATTCTTGCACCAAGTTAAATTATTTAATATGTTAGGTTAATAAGTCAGTTAATTTGAAAATAAAGAATTTCAAAGAAAGATGAGTTTTAATTTTATTCATTTCATCTGATAGCTTATGTTTGTTTGTTTGTTATTAATGTTTGTTTATTAACTGGCCCCTGGCCTCTTGTCATTTTGCAAAGTGACTCCTGGGCAAAGCAAGTTGAGTAACCCAAAAATGACCTTTACACTCATCTTGACCCTACAATATTAACTCATTCACTGTATGTAACTGTTATGTATGTGGCAACTTGATTAAGCACAAATTCATTTAGATTAATGTGACATGTAAGCACAAGATAAGCTGAAATAATAAGGGCCCCTCTACAAGATGGTGCATCAAGTATCATGGTAAACAGAAAAACCTGTTTATGAAAGAGAGAAAAGCTTAACACTTCTCCAGGCTTTTTATCTTTATCGTTACAGTTTCACAATAGTCACTCTTAGTTTATTCTTCATCATGCATAATTTTTTTTGGGGGGGGGGGTTTCGGAAGCTACAAGGACATCAGCATTTTTAACACAACGATTCCCCTAACATGAGGTAATAATGCAAGCTTCGACATAAGGCCTCAGTAAATTCAGTTCATTATTGTGACTTAAGAGGAGTATACAGGATTATCCAGCAAACTTTCAATTTTATCACATGGTAGACCTAAAGACTTTGAGCAGAGGCTCTGGGGTCCTGGGACAGTCACTACTCCTTATGTTATTGTGTAGTGGCAAACCACCTGTTTTACACAAGTTCAGTTTATTTGTCATGAGGAGAACTGTACAGCTTGGGTTTGGGCTTTAATCAGGAATTAAAAGTCAAGATATCTCATCTTCCATTGCTTTGGTTTCTCATTTTAATCTGTCTCTTGTGAGTCCTCCAACTATATGGAGGGGCAATGTTAAATTACTGTAATTTGCATACCACATTAAAAAAAAAAAAAAAAAGAAGAAGGAATACATATGAAGTTGTCAAAATGAGTACAGTTTCAGGTAAAAACAGATTAGAGTTTTCTGACACAGCTTCACCTACTTCCAAGGTGCATAGAAAAGGGGAAAGGTCTGAAGATGTCAAAACTGATGTAGACCTGAGATTCCAATTTTAATGTTTTTTTACCACAATTAACCCTTGCGTGGTGTTCATGTTTTTGTTTCTCAGCCAATGTTTGCGGGTCTGGTGGACCCACTGCATTATTTGTTTTTTGAATCAATTACAGCCATAACAACTTACGTAAAAATACTTAATAAATGCTTACATGTTTACTTTAACTCAATTGCAAGCAATGTAGGCAGCATATATAGTTAAAATTTGCCATTTACCTCTGTTAGATCACATTTTTCAACAAAACTGCTATTCGTCTTTCCTAATAAAATGCAGTAATCAATATATAATCCGTAGGGCTGTCAAAGTTAATGTAACCTCCATGTAACCTGTTTCAAATGTTACCAAAGCACAACTAAAATATAGTTTTAGTTTGTATGTGCAGAAAAACATCTGATTTATATGTCAATTCTTGCACCAAGTTAAATTATTTAATATGTTAGATTAATAAGTCAGTTAATTTGAAAATAAAGAATTTCAAAGAAAGATGAGTTTTAATTTTATTCATTTCATCTGATAGCTTATGTTATTATTAATGTTTGTTTATTTACTGGCCTCTGGCCTCTTGTCATTTTGCAAAAGTGGCTCCTGGGCAAAGCAAGTTGAGTAACCCAAAAATGAGCTTTTACGCTCATCTTGACTCCACATCCACTCCACTCTAGCATAAATATGCTAGTATATATGCTGTCTATATTGCTTGCAATTGAGTTACAGTACACATGTAAGCTTTTATTAAGTATTTTTACATAAGTTGTTATGGCTGTATTGATTTAAAAAAAAATAATGCAGTGGGTCCACCAGACCCGCAAACATTGGCTGAGAAACAAAAACATGAACACCACGCAAGGGTTAATTGTGGTCAAAAGAAAGATTAACATTGAAATTGGAATCTCGGGTGGACATCAGTTTTGACGTCTTCAGACCTTTCTCCTTTCCTATGCACCTTGGAAGTTGGTGAAGCTGTGCCAGAAATCCCTAATCTGTTTTCACCTGAAACTGTACTCATTTTGACAACTTCATATGTATTGCTTTATTTATTTATTAATTTATTTATTTTTTTAATGTGGTATGCAAATTACAGTAATTTAGCATTGCCTCTCCATATTAGTTGGAGGACTCACAGGAGAGATTAAAATGTGAAACCAAAGCAATGGAAGATGAGATATTAGATGAGTTTTATTTCACAGAGAACTTCAGGGCTGTACTCCTGCATTCATTATGCAACATCTAAGACTGAATACATACAGTAAGAAAAGAGGAAAATAATGGTTATAAGTGATATTTTAAACGTCATTGAATAGGACAAGGTCCAATAAATAAAGAAAGGAGTCCAACAGATCAGAAAACCCCCCATCACAATAGTCAGAGTTTTGGTGGCCTCACTCTCCATCTTACTTTCAGAAATTTGTGCTCTGACAGGTTGTGTTCTGGATGCTGTGTGCCTGTCTCTGTGTCACTGTCAGAATCTTTAGGTAGATGGTGCACATTATGATAGCTGGGAGCAGGCTCGGCGTTACGGGTGGGCCTATCGGGCCTGGGGCCCACCCACTTGTACATTTGGCCCACCCTAAATGGCTGGGAGAACATATATTTTTTCATCTTTTATTTTTAATTATTAACATCAACATTTTAATACACCCTTAAGACAAAAAAAAGTTTTCACTTGGAAAAAGACAGCTCTTATTCGGCTATTATCACATGTGAGGTCTGGACCAATCACAACGGGCCATTATCCGTCGCCCCAGACGCTCGCACATGCACATTACACATTTTCTTATTTTGGACATGCAATGCATTTGTTGTGGAATCTAGAACTTCTCGAAAGTGCAGACAATACAGGAGGCAGAGCTAAATTTTCCTGCCTGACTTGATCGTCAGCAGACGATTACCTTCAGCAGAGTCAGTAAAGTTTATGAATGAACAGCTCAGCACACCGCGCTCTCTCTCCTGTTAAAAGTCAGTGTAGCTCACCTAGTATTCTGATCGCTGTTTCTCCCTCTCCTTGCAATCAATTTAAAGAGTAATCCCGCCAGATCAAACGAAAATGCATTAAAATGAATTAAAATGTCAGTTTTCCTAATGAATTGATGTACTGATCTACTTGATCCATAGTGAAAATATAGATAAGGAGATATCCTGCACCCCTTGAAATAAATACAAACTGTCGCGGTGAAATAATAAGCTCTGTTGGCACTGAAGCTGTCTTTAAAAAGATTTGAAAAGTGTCATAATCAACTGGAAGTGCTAGTTGCTCATCCACATCAGTTATTTTTGTTAAAGTAAGATTACTAGTTGGAAACAGTGCTAACTTTTGTAATTAAAAGGCCCACCCAAAGTTACTGTGGCCCACCCAAAATTGAAATCCTGGCTCTGTGCCTGGCTGGGAGGTAAAAACAAAAAATATCTTGTAAACCAATAACTGAGAAGCTAAGAGCAGATACAGTCCAGCTCACAAGGATCATGATCACAGTAACACGGACATTTATTTTAGTTCTGTACCTCGGAGGCTGACACACAGCATAATATCTGTCAACAGAAATGAAGCACAAGTTCAGAACAGAAGATGAACACAGATAGAAATCAATACTGGCTATTACCCAACAAAACCTTTGATTAACTGGTATCACTCCAAAAGGCAAAATTAAAATCCCAACAAGCAGGTCAGCTACAGCGAGAGAGAGGATGAGGAAGTTTGTAGGAGCATGGAGCTGTTTGAAGTAAATGATGGAGGTTATTACAAGAAGGTTCCCACATATTATAAGAAATAATAAAGAGCCAAAAATGATAACCAACAAATACTTGGTGGTGGTGTCTGTTTCATAACAGAGACCTTTTCCATTAAAAACATAATCAGACCTGTTGACAGAAAAGTTAGATTCCATGCGTAAATGATCATCAATAGTAAAGTAACATTTGCAATAACATGCCTTAAATCAAGAAAATTAGTAGTATGTAGTTTACTGCAGGGAGAGATTTTCAGGCCATGTTAGTGCTCTGTTTGTTTCACACCATGCTGATTTGTCTTGTGCATCTGTGCCGATGGAAGCCCTTGGTCTGTGCTACTGAGCAGCATATTCAGATAAGTTATTCTTCAGGGCTCAGTAGCATATAGTCAAGGGAGTTTCTTACAGGGGCACTCAATGCAGTAGAGGTTAGTATTGAACTTCTGTGAACTTGGAGGACTCATTAGAGACAAATTAAAGCGATATTCCACTCCTTGATGATCATCCACTCAATATGTACTTACCTCTATGCCGATGTGAAGATGGTCTTCAGTTCACAAAACAATCCTGGATTTTCAGCAGAAAACAGGGTTGCAGTTAATGGCATTGAATGGAGAACAAATGTAAATGTAAAAAAAAAAACAAAACAAAAAACAAACAAAAAACACAAAACAAACACAAAATGTCTCGTCCTGCTCGTGTGGTGTAATCCAAGTGTCTGTGAGCCACGACATTATAATTTATCCACAAAAGACGCCATTTACACCATGTTTTTAGCTGAAATGTCAACTGTAGCCTCCCAGGTAGCTTGTAAACACGGCGTCGATGTATCGTGAGACTTCGTATATCTCTTAATGGTTGCACATGTGAAAACATCGCAAGATCGACACCATGTTTACATGCTACCTGCTACAGTTGACATTTCGGCTAAAAACATGGTGTAAATGGCGTCTTTTGTGGTTAAATTTTAATGTCGCGGCTTGCGGACACTTGGATTACACCACACAAGCAGGATGGAGGCATTTTGTGTTTGTTTTGTGATTATTTTTTTCCACATTTACATTTGGTCTCCATTCACTGCCATTAGCTGCAATCCTGTTTTCTGCGGAAACTTCAGGATTGTTTTGTGAACTGAACATCTTCACCCATCCTCCGAGATATTCTGACAATGAATTTTAAAAATACTGGGTCATACCGATAACTCCATCTTGGACTGCTTAATCTGCATACAAATGACAAAACAATTTTGTGTATATGAAATACAGCAAGTCTTCCCATTAACTTGTGGGGACAGAATATGCATAGTCAGGTGACCTTCATTGTCATGGTAACAAAGTAAATGCTCACTTAACGGTGTGAAACAGATGCAGTTTGGGTAGGTTTTGGTTTGGGTTAAAACCAGTATGGTAAACAAGTGGGAAATAAACTGAACAACCACAGTCCCACTTTTAAAGATTCCTTCAGGTTCACAGTCAGTAAACCTTCATGTCCCGTTTTGCCTGAGAATCACCGGTGGAATGCATGTTTTCCTTTGAGCCTTCAAAACAAGACAGCAAAAATCTTTTACTTATAATTTCCTATCTAAATTAGAAAACCCATCATTGGTCAGCATGAGTGTGGGAGTTTGGTGTGGTGGTGACAGCAGAACATTGGATAAAAACTTAGAGGGAGTCTTGTTGGGCCTCAGTCTGTGTCGAACAAAACCTTATTCAATTCAAGGTGGTGCATCACCTTCATATCCCAAAAGTCTAATTGTTCCCAGTTGCAGATCCTACCTGTGAAAGATGAAGACCATGGTCATGTCCTAATTTGTACAGTTACTGGAGTTCAATCAGGTTTTTTCAAAATAAGTGTTATGATAACTATTTCTGGCACAGCAGGAGCGAACAATAATCATCTCTCTGGAATTGAACTCAATATAACTAAGGACCCTATCTTATGCTGATCTAAGGTGCAAGTGGAGAGTGCAAGGTGCAATGGATTAAATTTATTCAAGGCGTGTTGAAATTCTCCTTTGCCAGCTTGCATTAAGGGTGCAGGGGTATCCTCTCCTGTCCCACCCCCTGCACCACCAGTGCACAGCAGGAGCGAGATCCTAAGTACCTTGATGAATTCACAGGAGGGTTTTGCTTGGCATGTAATAAACTAAGTCAGCTCTCATCACCTTTAAGAAGCAGGTGTGCCAGGAGCGCAAGCGGTGGCAGCATGACAGCAGATTTACCAGGAGGTAACAAAGAGAAAAGATTCTTAAAGTGAGGAGATCTCCTGGTTTGAGAAGTTAAAGGGCTAGATCATGCAATAAATGGAGATGACAGGACGACGAAAGCAGCCCCCCCCGCCCCCCCGCCCCCCCGGCTTGCAGCTGTAAAAGAGCCAAGAAATCAGCTCCTCCTCAGCTGAAGAGAAGGAAGGCGGCGAGTGTGTCTTGATCTCCCACTCCCACCTCTTCTTCCAACCCAGGCGCCATACACAACTCCTTACTCTCCACCCTGCAGTCTCTGGCTGACTTTTGCATACCATCGATGTACGCCTTCAAGCACTGGAGAAC
>JAWZSL010000186.1:8634-50001 GCA_034769285.1 Lutjanus argentimaculatus
GATATCAGATGGATTCTGCTAATTCCTGTTTTATCAGAGTCACTGTGGTTACAGGTGCTAATGAAACACTGTGGGAGGATTCACATGAGCAGCAAATCCACATCAATGACAAACCAACTGGATGATGCTTCAAACACAACACACCATGAAAAATAAGAAATGGAAACTGACTTACTCACTAAATCCTCTTCGTCTCTGTGGCTCATCAGGCCTCAATGAGCTGCTTCCATTCTTCACTTTTCTTGGCATCATGTTGAGCTGCACCTCAAATAGACACTAAATCAGTCATCTTGCATATTCAGACCTGAGCCACACATGTATACATGTATATACTGCACAGAATCATACACTCCATGATATCAGTTCAATATTTTTCTTTTCACTATTTGCATTGTTCACATTGACTTGTGAAACTCTTGACTTGTATACAGACTTTTATTGATGTTGTTGGTCAGTGGTGATTTTGATATATACACATATTTGTTCAGTCTTGTTGTCCTTGGTCTCAACTGTTTGTCTGTTACTCTCATTGCACTGAGAGCAATAAAAAACAGAGTCACATTATGTGCAAACACTGATTCTGATAAAAAATGTTAGAAGTTGTTTTGTTGCAGTTTCTCGATGGGTGATGATGCTGATTGTGTTGAAACTTTGTTCCAAAGGACACTTATTACAAATTGTAGAACATCAATTATCTATTTTTGATGTGAAGAGATTAAAGGACTCTGTTAAGGTGATTTTGAGGACAAATCTTTGGGAAATGGGAGTTTTAGTGACAGAAGATAAAGACTACTTCAGTTAAAGAGCCGTCTCTTGTTCTACCCACTGCTGCCTCGTCTCTCACAGTTTGACATCCATGTACAGCTGCTGTTGCACTTCCTGCTTTGCACTGTGAGGGGATGTCTCTGAATGACCTTCCCTGAGCTGTTTCAAATATTTTTGGTAATTGATAATGTCGTCTTCACACAAACTGTGATTTGTCTGGAATCAGATGATACAGATTAAATTGACTTGATCACAACATCCAGCTGCTGGTTTTTGTTGAAATTACTCTCACCTTAGCTGATTGATAAAAATAAATCATACTGGCAGAGAAAGATCAGAACACACAATTATATATAAATCTGCTCATTTACTGTGAATAAAAAGAAAAACTTCTACATCCAGTTGAATTAGCTGACTGAACTGTCAGTGTGGATCTGCTTTTTTGCATGGACTATTGACTACCTCACCAGCAGACTGCAGTATGTGAGGCTTTATGACTGTGTCTGATGTGGTAGTTTGCAGCACAGGGCTCCACAGGGAACAGTCCTCGCCCCCCTCCTCTTCAACCTGTACACATTGGACTTCAGACACAACATGGACAGCTGCCACCTCCAGAAGTTCTCTGATGATACAGCCATTGTTTGATGTGTGTCAGAGGGGAATGAACTGGAGTACAGGAGGGTGATCACTGACTTTGTTGACTGGTGTGAACTCAACCACCTCCACATCAACGCCAGTAAGACAAAGAAGCTAGTGACAGACTTCCACAGGAAGGCGCCCCAGACTACTTCAGTGAACATCCAGGGTTTTGGACATTGAGGTTGTGGAAGAGTACAAATACCTGGGTATTCATCTCAACAATAAACTGGACTGGTCCACAAACACAGATGTCCCGTACAAGAAGGACCAAAGTCGTCTCCACCTGCTGAGGAGACTGAAGTCCTTTGGCATGTGCAGGACACTGCTAAGAACTTTCTATGACACTGTGGTAGCATCTGCCATCCTCTACACAGTGGTCTGCTGGGGCTGTGGAAGCACTGAGAGGGACAGGAAAAGACTGAACAAGCTGGTTAGGAGGTCCAGCTCTGTCCTGGACTGTCCCTTGGATTCAGTCAAGCAGGTGGGTGAAAGGAGGATGTTAACCAAGCTGACATCTATCATGGACAACACCTCTCACCCCCTGCATGAGACTGTAGGTGCACTGAGCAGCTTGTTCAGCAGCAGACTGCTGCACCCACAGTACAAGAGGGAGCTACTGCAGGTCCTTCATCCCATCAGCTGTCAGACTTTTCAACGACACTAGTATGACTTCATGTAGCACTGTTATGTCTGTTGCATTACTCACTCACTTACCTTACCTCGTGCTAAACCACATATTTAAACAGTAGAATCTTTTGTGTGCAATATTTATTCTTATCCTAATGTGAGTCCTCACTGTGAAATCTCTGCTGCTACTATTCTGTGCAATCCAACCTACCTCTCTGTGCAATCTGCCACTGCAAGGCAACACAGTTCATATTGTTTCTTTCCTTTAATCCTAATGCTACACACCATGTGTGTATTATAACCTGTGTGCAATTATCCAGGACAACTATCAATATACATCCATGTAGATGTCCATATATCTATATTTTTCCATATATGTATGAGTGGAAGGTGTTTATAATGTAAATAGTCTTGAGTGTATAGTTTTAGTCTAATTTAGTATTTTATATTTTATATATCTTAATTCTGATACACATATATATTTTTCTTTTTTAAAAATCTTTATTCTGTTAATATTCTTTAGTCATACACTCTGCTTTCTATCTACTTCAGCTGCAGTGACAAGTGAATGAGTGAGTTTATTTTATCTTTTCTTTTTTTCTTTTCTGCTTTGAAAGAACTGGAATACAAATATGTTTTTTTTTCTTTTTGAGGCGACCATGAAAAACACTTTTTCTATACAACATGAGTTAAAGATGATTTATATGATGGTGACTGCAGCATCAATGTTGAAGGTGGAGGAAGTGAAAATACAGATCTAAGAGGAGACGGAGAGATTCAGGGAGGAGCTAAGCTGTTACTGAACTATAGAAGAGAGAGGAACTTCCATATTCAGCAGAGTTCAATACACAAACCACAAACATTACCTTTATTCAACATGCTGTCACTGCATCATTGTGTGTTTTCTCTCATGTTTCTGCACATTCTAACAGGTATGTTAGATTATGCAGCAAATTAAGGTTAATCAAAATCAAAGAATGTAATTTATGTCTTGTAACTTTTGCAAAATGTTATAACAGTTATCATCTCTTTCAGGTGTCAGCTGTGAAGAACTCAGTCCAGTCGAGAAAGAGGTGTCCAGTTTAGAAGACAGCACTGTTACTCTGTCCTACACATACTCCAAAGCTGATGCTAGATATTTCTTCTGGTATCGACTATATCCAGGAAAACCACCAGAGCTCCTCAACTCACACTCTCCTTCAGGAGATGTAGGAATTGAACGAATCTCTGGACTGAAGATTAAAGTGAAGCAAAATCAAATCAATATGAGCATCTCCTCTGCTGCAGTGACAGACTCTGCTGTGTACTACTGTGCTGTGAGGCCCACAGTGACAGGAAACAGCAAAACTCTGTACAAAAAACCTTTGGAGCAAAGACAACAGAATACTCCACAACATCCACTAGAGGGAGACACACACTGTTAACAGGGTTTCTGCAGGTTTCAGTAAGTGAAATTTAAGACTTTTTATGACCATTATGATTTACATTTATTGACCTACATTGATTAGTGAAAAAAAAAGATTAGCAAAAATTATGTCATTAAAAATTTACTTGAAACATTTATTTGTATTCATCACACATTTTACTCAAATTCATTTCATTAGTCACATTTTCACACATTCTAAGTTAGAGATGAGTTCGAATCGGGAAACATCGTTTGGAAAAGTTCAGCTATGTTTTCGTTCCTGCTGTAGGAGTGATGTTTTGTTACCGTATTCAACACCCAAAGGACCTCTGCTTTCAATGCGGTAGATGATCCAAACGCTAGGGGTGCAACTGATCAAAAAACTCACGGTTCGGATAATTTTTCGGATCAGCAAAAAAGAAAAAAATGGTGGGATTAGGGTTAAATTATTGTCCTATTGTCTGTAATTATCACCATAGTTATGTAATGTAATAATAATGATAATAGTCATGATAATGGTAATAATATTAAAATCTTCAAACTTATACAGTAGACTACTGTTCTATGTATATACATACATTTAGATCATTATACACTGCACAGTATAGTACACAACTACTCTGTAGTCTGGCTCAATGTCCCGCCTACAGCAGATCTGATTGGTTAGAAGTTACGGGTAATCAATCAGCACAGACACACTGTGTCACAGACAGGGTGAGACAGCTGCACTGCACCGGTGATCAGAGAGGAGCTGTGTAGAAGTTAAGACAGCTGATATCGCCAAAGTTTCAATAATTATCACAGTGTTATCATCTGTTTCTATGACGACAGCATAGTTACATCAGTGAAAAAAGTCATAGCCTTGATTTCACTCAAGACGATGTGACGGCTTTTAAATCAGTCGCTGTTCTCAGAGATGCGCTGCACGCAGCAGCATCTGTGTTTTCACCGCAACTCTGCATTGAGATTTCGGGTATTATAACTTATACAAAAGTAACAGTGACAGTAAAACTATGTTGCTCACACATAGACTGCGGATCACATGCGTGCCGAACCGTGGAAGGTGAACCGTACGAAACACGGATCAACAGCGATCCGTTGCACCTCTACCAAACGCACTGCCAGAATCCAGCGTTTTATTCGGACCTGCTGGAGGTAGTGCCGTCGATGTAGTAGGTCTACAAAGCTGTGTGATTGCCTGGACCCGCTGCAGACTCCTCATAGCAACGGTGTGCTTCTCAGACTTAGCATGCGACTGAATCAGAATCAGAATCAGAAATACTTTATTTGTCCCCAAGGGGAAATTGTTGACGTTACAGGTGCTCCTTACAAGATCAAGAAAGATATATCGTATAGTGCAATTAGAAGTGAAATATAAAAAATATAAAAATAAAAATATAGCGAGAAGTTTAAAAAAAAATATATATATATAACCTATCAAAAAGGGCTTTGATGCCCAAGCTCGACAGCTCAAATAATTTTAAGACGTGACTAAACGTAATTTATGACCTTGTTTCAAAAATCCCTACATATTTAAGACTTTTTAAGGCCTAAAATTTTAATTTTTAAATTTAAGACTTTTTATGACTTTTTATGACCCCGGAAACCATGTGTTAAACTTCACGTGGAAATGAGGTGTTGTTAAAGTATCACTGAACAAATCATTTGACAAACTAACAGCAGAGATCATCAACAAAGGTCTTCTTTCTCTCCACTGCTGTTTTTCTTTAAAGCTGAAACTGGTTCACACAAGCTGACAGTTTGATCCACAGTGACAATCATCATTAATTACTTTAATTGACAAATGGTGTCTAAATTATTGGTCTCATATTTAATAACTGCAGCTGGTACAAAGACATTCACTGATGTAGAAAAGAACGTAGCATATCTTTGTTTTATGTAACAATATGAAGCATGTTAGCTGAACATATCGACCAGAATGATCAGAAGATTCTAGAAACAAAAATGAGGAGGAACAAAATTATTCTGAGGAAAAACACTGGGAAAAGTTTATGAGAGCAGAAGGAGCAGATGCAGAATAAAGTGTGGAGCGAGAGAGAAGTTAAAAATATATAAAGCTACTGCATTTCTACATGAAACCAAGAAGTAGTGAGGACAGCTGTAGTCTACTGTAGTCTGCAGGTGATATCAAACATGTGGTACTGTAGACAGAGTCAATGTTCTTTTTCAGGCCACCCGTCAACAAACTGTCAGACTGACATTAGCATCCTTAGAGCCATGCTGCTGGCAGGAATAAAACACAAAGAATTCACAGGGTCAAAGCCCCATTATGAGCTGTGTCAGCTAAACACATGAAGTGTAAATGAGATGTAAATGTTGAGAGTTGCTCAACAGGTGATAAAGAGGAAGGACCAATGATGTGAAGGCCCACATCCATCAGAGTATCAATGTTCTTCCTCTCTCTCCTCCCCTCTCACTGCAGACATGAAACACTGGCTGAGAAACATCCTGATTCTGACTCTCTGTCTAGGTAACTCTTTAAACCTACTGATTGTTCTCCTTTAATCAATCATCTTTATTGATTCATCTCTTCCTCTGCATGTTCTCTTCTTCCCCAGAGTGTAAAGGACAAGACAGAGTGATCCAGCCAACAGGAGATGTCATTGCTACTGAAGGACAGACAGTTACACTGAACTGTACTTTTGAGACCAGTGCTACTTCAATTTCATATTTGTTCTGGTACAAACAAGAAGTTAATGACTTCCCACAGTACATGCTGAAATGTTTCTCAAAAACAGTAGAAAAGGCTCCAGAGTTCCAGAAAGACAGATTTAATGCTACAATCAAGAACAAGTCAGTTCCTCTGAAGATCCAGAAGCTTCAGCTGTCTGACTCTGCTGTGTACTACTGTGCTCTGCAGCCCACAGTGACAGGAAACAGCAAAACTCTGTACAAAAACCTTTGGAGCAAAGACAACAGAATACTCCACAACATCCACTAGAGGGAGACACACACTGTTAAACTTCAGTGGGATGTGATGATACAGTCTAGATCAGGGGTGCCCAACCTTTTTTGACCCAAGATCTACTTTTCAAGTAGCCAACCTCCCAAGATCTACCAGTCCAGTGTCAACATCGCAAACCCACACACATCGTTTCCAGCCTGCAGTAACTAACCTCACAACACTTTTTCTTGTTGTCACACAACCACTAGACATCACATCACAAATCCTCTCTCTCTCAAACACACACACAGACAAATTCCTCTCACACAGTTGCCAGTTTGCATCGTGCGCTGTAGCACAAACCCGCTCTCTCTGCTCCTCTCTCTCTCTCTCTCTCTCTCTCACACACACACACACACACACACCAATCTGCACGATGAGCAATAGCCATAACTGACCTTAATATGAACCAAACAGAAAATAAACCAGATACAAAACAGGTAGATCTCTGAGTTTGAACAAAGGAAATCACTTCCTACCTTAGTGGGAGACCTGGCACTAGGAGGAGGAGGCTAGCTTCTCGTAGTCAGGAGTGTAGGAGCTGGTTGCAAGGCGTAGGCAGGCTGCAAGGTGGTCATCAGTCATTGTTGATCTGTACGGGAGGCAACCACCATTCCGACATCCCTCCACTCTGACATGGGCCCCCAATTGTCTAAATGGCAACACTTAAATTTCTTTCAAACGTCTCATCATTCCGACAATTTTTGCGTCCTGTGGTCGGAATGACGGTTTGAAAAAAAAAACAAAACATCCCGCCATTCCGACAATTCCTTTAAAAGCCTATCCCCCCACCCCCCCCAAAAAAAGATTGTGCACGAATGATATGTGCAAGACAGCAGTTTGCCCTATTTTGGGGTGTGAATAAATAAGTGGAGCTGTTTCCAGTGCATATGCACATTGAAACACAGAGGTCAGATAATGAAAACGGCAGACATCAAAGCCTCAGATTTTTACGTGATTTTAAAGCAGATGGACTCCACAACCTCGCAAACCAACTTAATAATCTATTATTAAAATCTCCTGAAACGGGAAATATCATAATATGCCTACACGTATTAATGTAACTCGGGCTAGTTTGAAACATGTTAGATTCATGTCTGAATGTCAGGGATCACTGACTGTAAGCAGAAATACAGTGTCAGTCACCTGTCACAGCAGCCAGCTGGAGCGGAGCTCTCCACAGAGCCTGTGCGTCTTCATGCACGCTGGCATCATATGCAACATTAATAACTGCAATTACAGATATCAATGACAGCGCTGCAGTTGACACCTTAAGTCACTGACTAATTCCAGCAAAAACATATCACCTGGTAGAGAGGTGACCATCATTAACATGCAGAGACTGAGAATAACTGAGGTGTCCGCTCCATGTGCAAAAAGTTGGAATAAGTTGGTTCCTTCTATTCTAAACTACTATTCTCTGGTGACTACAGGTCAGGACAACTGAACCATGTATCTGATTACATTACTGTAAGTGGCTTTCCACTGTCACTTACTGCCGGTAGTAAAAATGATTAATTTCAAGGCAAAAGCCCAGATTGACACCCAGATATAATAAAATGCATATATTATGCTTTAATGGCAGTGAGATCAAAAATTGCAGTTTGAATGGGTTTCAATGGCGCATTTTTTGCGCTTAGGGTCCCAGGTGTGACTCTTGTTTGTACACATTGTATTTTACACTTATTTTAGGAGCTGAGCTGGAAATATCAAGATCACATAAAAATACACAATCTTGCCAAAATTCATGCCATATGCATGAACTCAGCCAAAATTATCAAAAAATGAAGAATGAAAAGCGCGTAAAATGCGCTTAGGGGTCCCGGAGGGTTAAAAAGCCTATATCCGAACAAGCATACTTACTTTTTAAAAGTGTGAATGATGTCCAGTCTCCTTCATGTTGTACAGTAGGGGAGAGTGTGTATCCTTGTGCGCATTTACGCATGTCGCACAAAACCGACGTTACATTGAATACATTGAATATTATTTTTTACCTCCAGACACGCCGCGGGTCGTCCAGGTTTACAGTGAAATGGTTCGGAATGAAGCCGCATCATCCAGATAAACATTGAGCTCCATCAGAACTGTTTAAAAATCTGATTTCAGAAGCTAAAACTTTATTTTGGAAATGAATCAGAACACACAATTAAAGAAATCACCAGCGCGCTCGCTCTCTACATAATTTAAAAAGCAATAGGAGACGATTGAAGGCCACAGTACTGTTAATTATATCTAAATCTTGTAGCTTTTTTTTACATTTTAGATGAGTAATCTAACTATTTGCCGTCATTGTAAATCTGGTATCCTCTTGTCTGTTTGTATGCAAGCGCACTGCAGTTTCATATTTGGAGGGTTTGGAGGGAAAACTGTATTTCATTCCTTGGCATTTTCCCAAATTGTGTTGTGGCAAGCAAATATTTATTCCTTTGCAGAAGCAAAACGCCTAATCAGGGTCTCTTCATCTCCGTTTGCAGTTCAGCACCGGACAGCGGCGAGTCAGTGACTCTCTGATTCCAACCTCGAGGCACCAATAGCTCTATGAACGAAAAAATATGGTTGCAGTGTACTGATTAATCCAATTAGCCCATATCAACATACACATGATAAACACATGACAACATACAATGTCATTTTGCAATGTCAGAATCTCATCCTCAAGAGCGAAGCTTTCCAAGTCGAAAAGTGATTTGACTTTGGCGGTAATGTCACCAACATCAATACTTGCACCAAATGGATAACACATATAGCTGGCTACAGGCTCGATGGATGCAAAGTCAGTAAAACGCCTCTCGAACTCTGACGAGATGCTGTGAACATGCTCCTCATAACGTGCACTGTCAAGCTGTGTCACACCTTTACCTTGACGTCGTAGTTCTACTTGCATGTGAGGGAAGTTGCGCAGGTTACCACACTGCAGCCTGTGTAGCTTGCTTTTAAATGTGTTCACTGAACTCATCATGTTGACTACATCTTTACCCTTACCCTGCAGCTCTAAATTCAATTCATTGAGCTCGCCAGTGAGATCAGTGAGGAAAGATAAATCTAAAAGCCACTGGTGGTCCTCTAGCTTTGTATGGTAATCCACATGTTTTGAAAGCTTCAGGAAGTCCTTGATTTCAGGCAACAGCTCCGTAAATCTGGCCAAAAATTTACCTCTGCTTAACCACCTAGCATCTGTGTGAAGCAGCAGGTCTGTGTGCTCAGCATCATTCTCCTCCAAGTGAGCACGGAAAAGCCTTCTCTGCAGACTCCTGGCCTGAACTGAGCACACAATCTTCATCGCAATATCCATCACTTCTTTCATATTTAAAATCTTTCCACACAACGCTTGCTGGTGAATTATACAATGATAATTCAGGATAATTCAGTGCAATGAACCCACTGGTGCAGCCCATCATAGCAGGCGCCCCATCAGTTGTGATGGAAATCAGCTTGAAGAGCAGCAGTTTTGTCTTGCTAACAAATCCCATGAAAGCATTAAAAATATCCTCACCTCTGGTGTGTCCTTTTAATGGCAAAATGGTGAGTAGCTCTTCCTTGGCGCTCATGTCATCAAAAACCATCCTGATGAAAACACACAATTGTGCCACATCCACCATATCAGTCGACTCGTCAAATTGGAGGGAAAAGCACTCACACGCATCAATATCCTTCCTCAGTTGCTCCTCCACATCCACAGCCATCCCTCACATCGCCTTGTAGTAGTATTGCGGGAGAGTTGCACTTCTTTAATGGCCTTCACGATCTCTGTTTTATTTTTAAAGTTGTCAATAAGGCTATCCGCTGCCTCGAGAAAGGCTTCCTTCACAATATCGCCGTCTTTGAATGGCTTTTTGTGTTTAGCAAGGACGTGACTGACGTGATAGGAAGCAATAGTTGCAGCCTTACCCTGGCTCTTCGGTTTGGTGAAGATTGACTGCCGTGCTGCAAGCTGTGCTTTCAAATCCCGCACTTTTGTGGCGCGTAAAGGCGTTTTTGCAGGGAAATCACTCTCGTAGCTCCCGTGTACCATTTTAAAATGCCGCTCCAGATTCCCTTTCTTTGCCAACAGCAACGTTGTATTGCAGATCAAACAAACAGACTTTGAATGAGAATAAACAAAAAAATAATCTTCATCCCATTCAGGGTGAAAATGGTAGGTCTTGGCTCGTTTCCCCTCAGCCATGTTAACGTTTAGGAGTGCGTAACCCCTCTGATCGCAAGCTGCTAGCTACTGTTGACAGCTGTCAACTTCCTGTCATGCATGTCACGCGCTACGTAGGTTAAACGTGACCTACTTTTTTCTTTTTCTGTTTTTTTTAAATACTTTTTTTGTGGACGTGTTGAGAGACTGATAGGGTGCGCAGGCAAGGACTCATGATAAGCTGTAGTGTACATTTAATACAAAATATAACACACACACACACACACAAAAAAAAACACTTTTTTTTTTTCATTTTTTCCTACACCCCTCGCGATCGACTTGGGATCAGTCTGCGATCTACCAGTAGACTGCGATCGACGAAGAGCTTCAGAAATGAAGATAATTTGACATATGAGTCTCCTCCTACTGACTGCAGAGCTGCTTCATGTCAGAGAACTGTTTGATTCCAGCTGTGAACATCAGACCAAACACAACTCACAAAACTTATTCAGACTGAACCTTCAATTACAGCATTTCACCTCTGTAAACATGGAAAAACTCACTGCAATTTTGTTCTTTTCAGCTCTTGTAGGTTTGTATGTTTTTGTCAACGTGTGATGTTTTTCAAATGATGGATTTCTGACTTTGGATCAGAACTCTAAATATAACATGTTGTTTCCCTCACTAGGTAACACCTTGGAAGATGATATTACTGCCAGCAGAGCTGAAGTGTTTTCATCAGAGGGTCGTAGTGTTACTCTGTCCTGTCACTATTCAGTTAAAGCTAATAAACTCCAGTGGTCTCGACAGGATCCTGGATCAGCTCCTCAGTTTCTTCTCCTGATCACTGATTCAAAAGAACCTTCAGTGGTGACAGCAACACCTCCACACCCTCGACTGACTCCTAAACTGAACGAAGAGAGAAATCGAGTGGATCTGCAGATCTCCTCTGCTGCAGTGACAGACTCTGCTGTGTACTACTGTGCTCTGCCGCCCACAGTGACAGGAAACAGCAAAACTCTGTACAAAAACCTTTGGAGCAAAGACAACAGAATACTCCACAACATCCACTAGAGGGAGACACACACTGTTAAACTTCAGTGGGATGTGATGATACAGTCTAAATTCTTTTTACTGTCTATCAGGAGTGAGACGTAAAGTTTTGGAAATGAAAGCACTAACAGCTTATTTACTCTAAATTACACTAAAGAAACCATGGCAACACTTTTTTTTAATCTTACAGACATAAAACACTAAAGAAGGATACAGGAAGGACTACAGTTTTTATATTTATACAATAACAAGTAATTTATCTGCTTCATCTTTTCAGTTTAATCTACAGAGTCAGGCTGTCATACAAAGATGGTTTTGGAATCCATTGTTACATTTTGACTTAAATCAATGAATCTTTTGTTTTGTCTCATATCTATTAAACATAAATCGTACAGTTATACAGGTAAAGTGACTGTATACAATGAACATGTCATTTACATGGACAGTATATCTTACAATATTTCTTTATCTTAATACAGTCACAGTCACCAACTATTACATGAAATGATTCATAGAAACTATTGATGAACCTGGAGATGCTCCCTTTCTCTCTTGTTGAGTTATGAGTTGAGGTTGGACCTAAACTGTGATGACGGGAGGAGAAGATACAAAATTTAAATGTGTGTTTAGGAAAAAGCAGGTTTTCAAGCTTCTCATGAGCTGTTGTGGATAAAAGGCCACCTGAAAACTGGAATATATTCTTTGGTAATAAAATGCTACAGGGACTTTTCAGTTGTTTGAAAGTATTTTGAAGTTCAGATGATCCTTCACAATTTGAAGTACTGACACATCACACAAGTTGAGTAAAGTTTCTCCATAAACTGGTTGATATCAAAGACTCGGGTTCTGATTGTGTTTGTTCTTATTGTTCAATAAGTTTCTGTTTTGTTCTCTGTTTTATTTCTCCTGGTGTACCACAGGGTTCAATCCTAGGTCTTCATTTTTTCTATTTACATGTTTCTTTTGGATCAAACTTTCTAAAACACAACAACAGTTTTCCATTCTTTTGCTGACATTATGTGATTATATATTCCATTAAGTTCCAGTAGTTATGGAAGCTGGTTTGAGGTGCTGGTGTTGATGATCAGGTGAAATTAAATTGAGCTAAACTGTCTTTTGATGTTGAGCTAACTTCTCATATTGTGGAGAAAATATTTGATGTTGAGCTTTTCTTTTAACAGAATATAATTTATTGTGATTAAAGAATAGATTCATTTCAGGAGAGGAATTAGATCCTTCTTGTGTTTGTGAGGAGTAAAAAGGTGATCATCGGGCTTCTGGTTTGGCTGATGGCTGACGTATTGTGGAGTCACTCTCACAGGCCTAGCAAAAATCGCTCATCTAGCAACTCAAAAACTTAATACTTCTTTAAGCAAGGGCCTGACGAGTGGGAGGAGAATCACCAAAGACCAGGGAAAAGAAGAAAAAATGCCAAAAGCACAAGAAAAAAAAAAACGATGCCAAATGCTAGCAACACCAGATTAGCTCAAGCTAACACCCGTAGTGCAGTAGCAGCAAGCCAGACACCGAAAGCTATCAACACTGGAACAGCTCAAGTTAACACCTGTTCCAGAGCAGCGGTGAGTCAGAGGGATCCCGGAATAAACATGGACTCTGGAGATATCATCAGGGCGATTAATGAGCTAAAAATGATATCAAGGGCACAATGACTGTCTGAAACAGGAAATTATTCAACTGAGACAAGAAGTCAACAGGAAACTCGATAAACTTGCAACGGCAGCGCAGAGCCTGTCAGACCACGTTGATGAGGCAGAATCCCGGATGGAGCAGGTGGAGGGATGGACGGCTTGTGGAGTGGATGGGATGGCAGCAGGCAGCTGGATGCCGGGAGAAGGGGACCGCTGCGGCCCGGAGAGCGAGGGAAAAACTCCAGGAGTTCCAGAGAGGACACACCGAGGAATCATGAACATGGACTCGAATTTAATTACCCGGTATGAAAACTTTAAACTCGAGACTGATTTGTGTGGTTCTTTTCTTTATAAGCTCCATATAGAGCATCAAACACCTGGGAGAGGCAGCTTCATTTTTTACATTGTAAAAGCTGGACTAGTCGGATGGTAGAGACGTTGTTTTTTGACTCATTAACCACCCTTAACATTGGGCCCTCTCGGAGTGAGAGGATTATCCCTCGACCAACCAACGGGGTCGCTGTTGAGGGGGACCAAGATCTCCTCATCTTTGGAGGTCTGTTTAAGTTCATATTTGTGTTTTTTTAGTTGCAGTTCATGTTAATAGTTTGTTTTGTGGAGACACTAGCTTGCTTGCTTTGAGGAATATACATGACAGGGCCACATAGTCTGAAATGTGCTTCCTTAAATGTGAATGGCCTGAGTAACCCTGTAAAGAGAAGTAAGGTACTGGCTAAAATGAAAAAGGATAAACTGCAAATCATATTTCTCCAAGAGACTCATATGTCTAAAAATGAACACGAGAAGTTGAAAAAGTTTGGGTATTCAAACTCCTTTTTTAGTTCATGTGAAAACAGTCGGAAAAGAGGTGTGGCTACTCTGATTTCAAACAGTCTTAATTTTGAATTAATTACGGAAAAGAGTGATACACAGGCTAGATATGTAATTATCAAAGGAAGGATTTGTCAATATATACGCCCCTCCAGAGAGCGATAGAAAATTCTTCAAGTCTCTATTTCAAACATTAACCTCTGAAAGTGAAGGAGTATTAGTCTGTGCAGGGGACTGGAACACAGTTCTGAACTACTCTATAGACACAACAAGTATAAAAAGATAGAAACGTCTTAAGTCAAGGGATCTCAACTTGTTAATTCGAGAGACAGGTTTGTTTGATGTGTGGAGGAACCTCCATGCATCTGAAAAAGATTATACCCACAACCCAGCTACTCACCGGGTTCATTCCAGAATAGACTTCTTTTTGATGAACGTCACAGATAGACACAGGGTGAGGGAATGTTCCATAGGAACAGCAGATATATCAGACCACAACATCATCTATTTAACTTTCTACCTGAATGACAGACACACTGTGGAGGCTAAATATCAGTGTTCTAAACAAGGAAACCATTGTTAAAGAGTTTTAGAAAGAAATTAACGAATGTATAAAGGATAATATGACCTAACCATTATATGGGACACAGTTAAAGCAATAATGAGGGGAAACTCATTTCAAGAACAGCTTATTTAAAAAAGTTGAAGAGGTCAAAATATGATGAATTAGAGAAAACACTGAGAAAATTAGAGAAGCAACAACCAAAAGATGAGGACAAAGGGTTGAAAAACCAGATTAAAGAATTAAAAGTTCAAATAAATAAAATCCTGAATGATGAATGGGAAAAGAAACTGAGATTCACTAAACAAAGCTTTTACGAGTCAGGCCCAAAAGCAACAAAAATTCTAGCAAAACACCTTAGGGCTCAACAAATGAAAAATACAGTGCATAAAATTAGAGACCCTATAACTAAAAGAATAACTTATGAGCCAGATGAAATCCATAAAATCTTCCAAAATTACTATGAAACTCTATACTCGCAGCCCAAGACTGTAGATGAAGAAAACATTATACAATATTTGACATCGTTAGACCTCCCTTCCATAGGAAAATTTCAGAATGATAAATTAATAGCTCCCATCACAAAAAAAGAACTGGACACGGCTATCAGTAAACTGAAAGCAAATAAATGTCCTGGAAGTGACAAGATCTTTAAAGAAGACCTCACACCTATTATGTTAGAATCATTTAACTGGACTCTGTGGCACCACCATCATGGAAAGAGGCAGTGATATCAGTCATTCCAAAAGAAGGGAAGAATAAAGAGAACTGTGAATCATATCGTCCATCTCTACATTGAACGTAGATTACAAGTTGTTTACATCTATTACTTCATTAATGAGGATCAGACAGGGTTCATAAAAGGACGCCAAACTCAAGACAACATCAGACAAACTTTACATATTATAGAACACGCTAATAAAAAACATCTAAGTGCGGTTCTGGCCAGTTTAGACGCAGAAAAGGCGTTTGACAGGGTCTGTTGGCCCTTTCTGTACCAAGTGCTAGAGAGGCTGGGCTTCAATAGTCAGTTTGTCAGGTGCATACAGGCTCTTTACAGAGACCCAACTGTGAGAGTAAAAATCAATGGCCTCAAACCAGGTTAGGTGGGAAAGAACACACAGACCATAAGGGAGAAAATTTATTCTTGGAGGATGCATTTAAAAATTGGTACGAGATAGTTAATTGACCACACATTTGCAAGGTGGAGAGAAAGGGGGATTACAGCGATGTGTACGCTCTTGGGGGGGGAAAACTTTCAAAACGTCTGAAAAACTCAAAAGACAATTTGATTTAGATAATGGGGACCTGTTTAGATACTTACAGCTAAGACATTTCTATGAGACAGAAATCAAAAGAGGAATTTCTGCAGAAGGAAACAAAGTGATTGAAGTATTTACTAACGCATATAAATGTACACCTGTAAAGATTGTCTCTAAGCTGTATGGAGGTCTGCAAAAACAAAATGAGAGGAACTCATTATATGTGAAATCGAAATGGGAGTTAGAACTGAACATCAAACTGACAGAGTGTGATTGGCATTCTATGTGTAGAACTCAACAAACGATGGAGAGAGTTTGGATGGAAGAATTTAATTTGCTTCTTCATCACACCACACATGAAAAATAAACAAATAGGTGAACAGCAGCAATGCTGGAGACAATGTGGGCAGATGAGTACCAATCTCACGCATGTTTTTTGGTCATGTGTAAAATTGCAGGGGTTCTGGGACAGAGTGACTCAGATTCTGGGAGAAATTTTTTCCAACAGGATACCCAGGGACCCTCGGATAATGTACCTGGGTTTGATTCCAGAAGCTACTGTTCAAAAGAAGGACCTGTATCTTTTCAAAATATTGATCTTGGCATGTAAAAAGGCCATAACGAGAAACTGGCTGAAAAGTGACCCTCCAAGTCCAGGACAGTGGCTGGATATTGTTGAGGAGATTTACTCGATGGAAAGAATGACTGATTGTCTCAGAATGAGAGCAGGGACCCTGGACCAAAAGTGGCACAAATGGACTATGTATATGAAAAAAGATGGGTCGAATACTCAGCAGACCTAATGGACAGTGATAAATGTTGCAACAAGAGCGGTGTACCCCACTTCTATTTATTATATCTGTAGTGTTTATTTTATTTTTCTATTTTACTTGTTTTTTGCTTTCCCATGTTGCCATTTTGAGGCTTGCTTGCTGTGCATTTGAGTTTGTTTATGTACAAAAAGAAAAAAAAAGTAACATAAATAAAAAGTTTTAAAAAAAAATTGGTGATCTATCATTGAAATCAGTGCAGGTACCTTTTTTCTCCCAAAAATTCTAAATATTTATTAGCAAAGATAAATCAGCATATTTAAGAGATACTTAAGTAAATCATTTAATTTGCACGTTTGATAAAAGTCTCCCCGTGAATCCTCATACAATCATGTGAACTAGCTAACCTATGAAGCCTATCTGTCTGTCTGTCTGTCTGTCTGTCTGTCTATCTATCTATCTATCTATCTATCTATCTATCAGTCTATCAGTCTGCTACAACTGCTGCTGACTGAGCAGCCATGAGCAGAACAAGCAAACGAAGAGCTGAAAATATTCAAGATAATTTTATGTAGTAGGAGGTCTCTGCTCCACGTCTCTATCAGCTGAGGGGTCAGTGGCCTGAAAAATGTTGAAACTGATCTAAGATTTAAAAAAAATCTAACCTCAAACATCCACTGAGGAGCTTTTAGTTCGTCAGAGCTTTTAACCAGATCTGATGGTTCAGGGTTCATCCAAACAGGAAGACTGGAGTGGTTTATTACACCTGTGGGGAACACAATGTCATGAAACAGTAAGAAGTCTGGACAAGAGACTGAATGAAGAGCAGAAACAGGAAACAGCAGCTGTCTGAGAACACCAGACCAACATGAGTCACAGCACTGAGACAAAATCATCGACCACAAGTCATCCAACACCTGAACAAAGACAAGTTAAGGCTTTGAGACACGATGGCTTCTGATCATTGCAGCTGATTTAGACAGAGAATCTCTAAAAAAAGGTTTTTCTGTGGCCCCACCCACTGATGTTCAACTCAACCAATGAGATTATTTGTGTCTCCAGAGCAGAAATGTTTGAGGAACTAAAAGCACAATCAGCTTGATGTCGAGGAGAAGGGCTGTGCAGCAGAGAGGCTCTTTAGTTTCTTCATTCTACTGCAGTGGAAGAACATTGATCATCTGCTGTCTGTTTGACTTGAACAACTCCAAAGACATGTTGCTTTATCTCTTTTTACTTTTCTCTCACTTTATAGGTGAGTGTTAGAACACAGATCAAAGTCTCATCTCAGCTGCTGGATTAACCAGATATTTGCTCTACATTTCATAACTAGAGGTTTATCTGTGTAAGGTAACAATTTCCATGAGAGAAAAAAGACATTTGGTTCATTGAATGAATCTCAAAATGATGAAAGATGAAAGAAAAAGTCCAGAACCTCCACTGAGTCTCTTGATGTTTGAATCTCTTGCAGACTAACTGACATGAATAATCCTCATTTTACAGCCCTGGGTTCCATGAACAGCATAAAGCCAGAAAGAACTGAAGAACATGTTGAAGAGGGAAGAAACATCAACCTGACCTGTAAATATGACGGTGCTATCTACAATATCCAGTGGTACCGACAATACCAGAGATCCAGACCAGAGTTCCTGCTCTACATCACAGAGGGAGGATCGATTCATCCAAGTGTTTCTGATTTCTCAGTTCACATTAACAAAACAGAGAAACGTGTCGATCTGGAGATCATCTCAGCTAAAGTGACAGACTCTGCTGTGTACTACTGTGCTGTGACGCCCACAGTGACAGGAAACAGCAAAACTCTGTACAAAAACCTTTGGAGCAAAGACAACAGAATACTCCACAACATCCACTAGAGGGAGACACACACTGTTAAACTTCAGTGGGATGTGATGACACAGTCTAGATCAGGGGTGTCAAACTCAATTTCATCTTGGGCCACATCAGCATTAGGTTTGCTCTCAAAGGGCCAGTTGTAAATGTAAGACAATACAATTGTATCTATATCACATAAATGCCTCTGCACTTGATTAATATTGATTTTTATAACAATTATAATGAGCTCTAATAGCAAAAATCTAGGAAAAAATAATGACAAGTAGACATTCAATTGTGCAACAATTATGTATTAAAAATGAAACAGACAAAGTTGTGTCTGTGAACAAACTTACAAACAGTTTAAAATATTAGTATTTCTGCAGTAAGATGATCTGCTGCTCTGTTTCATATGAAGAGTTCTGTGGTTCTGATCAGTGTGTTTGAACAGTGATGCTCCGTGTTACCTGCTCTCTCAGTCACATGACGTCTCTGTGGGTCAGACTCGTGTCTCTGTTCTCTGCTGTCAGACACGTGTGGTATCCCTCTCAACATGTGACATGCAGTACCTAAAGAATGTTGTTTTGAGTAAAAGGTTTCTCCATGATATGTGACATCCTGAGACCGGGGTCTGTGAGTGACCCGAGGTCAGAGAATAATATTTGTCATGTCAAGAAGCTATATGCTAAGATAATTACATCCAGATGTTCTACTCAGAAAGAGCAAAACAAGAGCCTTTAAAGGAAGATGTAAAGGAATGTTACGCCAGAGTGATATTGGCTGTCCTCTCCGAGTATACCGGACTACTCGTTTTGATGCTGTACATTGTAATAAACCATTGTTATAATTGCAAGTCGGTGTCAGCAGAGCTTTCTTCACTACATTCACATCACCACTGAAGAATACACAACACACGTTTACATCAATGATTTGCAGCAGAGTTTCTCATCTTTCATAAAAACTCCAAACTTGTTCTACACTTGAGCGATATTAAAGTTTGGTGGTACAATGTCACTTCTGTTGCTGTTTTCATCGCGGTCTGTTCTGATGAAATGACGAGGAGACACAGAGGGAGGAGGGAGCGCTTGTTTTGTGTGAGCGCGGCGGCAGGCGTCCAGTAAGGGCGGTGCAGTCAGAGACAGGAGGAGAGAGAAAACGGAGGAAATTTACAGCAGCAGCTCCTTGATGCCAAAAATGAAACATATGCGCTTCCTAATGAGATGTATTGATACGCTAGTGGTGCATCGATCTGTTTCCAATTCATGTTCAGCTTTTTACAGATACAGGCCGTCTGAACCGATGCCCTCGTATCTTACACATTAAAGTCTGATGCTGCAGATACACAACTAATGATGCATCTAGCTACTACATGACTTCACTATGTGTGTAAAAGGGATGCATTCTCAGACATGTAGTTATTGGACACCATACTTCTGTAATGCAGTTTAGGCTTGTATGAAGCAAATGATATTTTTTGCTACTTCTTGCGGGCCACATAAAATGAGATGGTGGGCCCCTATATTCACAGACATGATTGTAAAGCTTCAGAAATGGAACCAATGACAATGTATTGAATCTTAAATACATTTTCCTTTGGTAACATAACACCTGATGAAATATTTGTCAGGTATAGGACAACTTATTTAAAGACAAAACCCAAAATAGGAAGGATATAGGGAAGATTATACCTTTCAGATATAATTAAACATGATATTCTGATGATGTTCCACAAAATGAGATTCATCTGATTCATCTTTTGAATTTTATTTACATTTTCAAACTTCCATACAAACCTGCCATCATGGAATCACTTTCTATTCCCCCCAAATTTTGAATTCATTTAATGAATCTGGCATTTCATCAAATATTTTCAAAAAGGAATACAACGATTTCCGGTGGCGCGTCACTCGGTATGACAGTTGAGTAGTTGAGCTCCCGGTATTAGCCTTAAATTCCCCCTAATTCATTCGTCTTTCTTCATTTAAATAAGTATACACCGCTTTAATAATGAACGGGGACAAAGTTAAGAAAGGAGGATATGGATTACGAAACAACACCGAACGAGAAACTGAGAAAGAAGCTGAAGCTAGCGACACTCCAGCTATACAAGATGGCGGCTCCGAACAAAACGAAACTTTGGACTCAATCCGTAAGGTGGTGAGTGAAGTTATGACAACAGGGATGGCAGCACTCCAGGCCGAAGTGAAAAGAGAACTCTCAGATTTTCGCACATGCTTTCGGGAGGACATTCAAAAAAAATTCGATGAACTTACAACAGAAATAAATCGGAAAATACGAGAAGCGACAGACCAGATTGAAGGAGCCGTAAAACGTATCGGAGAGATGGAAGGCAACATGGCAGACATGGAAAGATGGGATATTGGAGTCAAGGATGCCCTTACCCAGTTGCTTACTAATCAACGGGCCTTACAAGACAAAGTGACTGATTTGGAGGGGCGCTCCAGGCGCAACAATATCAGGATCTATGGCGTCCCGGAGGACTCCGAGGGCACCTCCGCAGTGGCTTTTATTGAGAACTTTATTAAGTCGGAGCTGGGAGATGACTTTGGACGTGACCTGGGGATAGAGCGCGCCCACCGCGCTCTGGCACCAAAACCACCGGCAAGTGCCCCGCCACGCTCCATGGTGGTTCGGTTCCTCCACTTCCCAGTGAAGGAGAAGATCCTCTACGCTGCCTGGAAAAAGGAGCTCCGTGTTCAAAACAAACGGGTGTACTTTGACCATGACTATGCAACAGAGGTGCAGATTAAGAGAAAGGAATATATACCCGTTAAGAAAGCGCTGAAGGAGAATGGCATACGCTTTCAAACCCCGTTGACCAGAATGCAAGTTTTCTTTGAAACGGGTACCGTCATGTATAAAAGTGCGACACAGGCAGTGGAGGACCTGCGGAAGCGAGGATACACGGTGGGTGAAGTTGCTCGTGGGACCAAGAGTAAGGGTATATCGGAGGAGACACTGGCTGAGCTTCTACCGTGGGAGATAACGGAGACCCGACGCGATGGAGAAAGGCACCAGTTCCAGCACCAGATCCGCGAAAAAACTGAAGCTGTACCGTAGGATGGAGCCAGGTGCCACAGCAGGGAATGAATGAGACATTTCATTTTCCACTATTGGATTACAACAACAGGGAGATTGGTTTTGATTCTGCTCAGTTTTGTTTTCCCAATCCGAATTTCAGGATGCACCATCTATTGTGTTGGAATACAGTGACATTACAAATTTTAGTCAGTTCTCTCCTCCTCACTGTTTTTTATTTGAGTACAAGTAAAGGCTGATACCAGAGGATGACAGACAGAGAGCCACAAGACTTTTTTTTCTTTTTTTTTCCACTATCGAGGGGCCCCACCTTGTGGCCACTCCCCTCACTGGTAAAAGCTACATGGCAGCTTTTCTGTTGGAAGTCAAGTTCATTGTTCTGTATTATAGTTTTTTGAGTGTGTTTGTTCAATGCACCTTTGTTTGTTATTTGAGGTCTGGGATGTTAGCTCAGTGTTTAAAAAGAGAAATGAATGCATTACCAACATTATAACATACTTACTTTGAATGTAAATGGGCTAAATAACCCGATTAAAAGAAGCAAAATGATAACTAAAATAAAAAAGGAGAGGATAAATATAGCATTTTGGCAGGAAACCCATCTCTCTGGGGTTGAGCACGAAAAACTCAAAAAAATGGGTTTTAGGCATACCTTTTTCTCATCATATAAAAATGGAAAAAAGAGGGGAGTTGCTCTATTGATTTCAAATTCAACTCAGTTTGAATTCGTATCGGAAATTAAGGACAAAGAGGGTAGATTCGTTCTGGTAAAGGGGAAAATAGACCAAAAAGAAGTAACTTTATTTAACATTTATGCCCCGCCGGGAAGCACAATGTCCTTTTTTAGAAAGGTATTTGATCTAATTGCATCAGAAATATATGGGACCCTTATCTGTGCAGGAGATTTTAATATACTTCTGAATCCCCTATTAGATACATCAAATAGGAAAAGAAAAAAGAATTTGACTGAAAAACGTATAAACAATGCACTGAAAGACCTGGGACTTATTGACGTATGGCGGTCCTTAAATGGATCAAACCCGGGATACACATTTTACTCTGCACGTCACATGGCTTATTCAAGAATAGACTATTTTTTTATGTACAACATGGACTTACATAGGGTGAAATGCTGCAGAACCGGTCAGAGGGATCTTTCAGACCACTCAGGGGTCTATCTAACATTGCATCTAGATAGTAGACAGCGAAAATCATTGTGGCGGTTAAATACTGGTATGTTGAACAACCCCAGTTTTAGGAGTTCAATGGAGAAAGATCTGTGCTTTTATTTGCAGGACAATGATAGAGGGGAGGTAAACCCCAGTATATTATGGGACGCGGCTAAAGCTGTTCTTCGGGGGAGAATCATCGCCAGGACAGCCGCACTGAAAAAGACAAAAAACCAAAACCTGCTAAAATTACAGGAAAAACTTAGAGATTTGGAGAAAGCATATATTTCCCATAAAGAACCTTCTATTACACACCAAATTAAAGATGTCAAGCAGGAAATAGATAAAATACTAAGTGAGGAAGTTGAAAAAAACATAAGGTTTATGAAGCAAAAATATTATGAGGCAGGCCCTAAAGCAGCAAAACTGTTAGCTTGGAAGCTCAGAAAACAACAGGCAGAAAATACAGTTTATAAGATTAGAGACCCGGTCACAAATAAAATTACAAGGAATCTGGAGGGTATACATAAAGCATTCGAAACGTACTATAAATCTTTATACTCTCAACCAGACCAGGTTAATAAAAACACAATTGTTGAATTTTTGGATTCCTTAGACCTCCCAGTAATTGGCAAAGAAATAAACGATAAACTTGTTTCACCTATAACAAAGGAGGAAATAAGTAAAGCCATTTTGAACTTGAATACTAATAAATCACCTGGTACTGATGGTTTTCCCCCAGAATGGTATAAGACCATGAGTAAACACCTGCTCCCCTTACTGGAGTCTTGTTTTAACTATATTCTGAAAGAAGGCCCTGTCCCTCCCTCTTGGAGGGAGGCATTCATATCAGTAATCCCCAAGGAAGGAAAAGACAGAACAGACTGTAAAGGATATAGACCCATAAGTGTTTTAAATACAGACTACAAATTGTATGCCTCTATATTAGCAAAGAGGTTGGAAACGGTAATGCCTCTTCTAATAGATGAGGACCAAACAGGGTTCATAAAGAATAGACAAACCCAAGACAACATAAGGAGAGCTATACACATTATTGAAAGGATTAATAAGGAAAAAAATTGTGCTGTCCTTCTTAGTCTGGACGCTGAAAAAGCTTTTGATTCAGTTGGGTGGGAATTTCTATATCTGGTTATGAATAGATTTGGTTTTAGTGATATCTTTATACGTTTTATTAAAGCTTTGTACTCCTCTCCTACTGCAAGAATTAAGGTCAATGGTAGTCTTTCTAACTCTATAACCCTGCAACGTGGTTGCAGGCAGGGATGCCCCCTCAGTCCCAGCCTTTTCAATTTGTTCATCGAACCTCTAGCCCAAGCAATACGTCAGGAGTCCGGTCTACATGGTATTTTTGTTGGAGGAGCAGAGTATAAAATTAGTCTGTACGCGGATGATGTATTGGTCACAATAAAGGACCCACATTTGGGCCTACCTCTATTAATGAATATACTGAAAACATATGGGAAATATTCAGGGTATGCCCTTAACATACACAAAACCCAGATTATGACATTTAATTATACACCGACACAAGAACTCACAGCAATGTATAATTCTAAGTGGTGTTCATCTCACATCAAGTACCTTGGTGTAAGTTTATCTAAGGACTTGTCACAGTTGTTTAATATTAACTATAACTATATTAATAAGAAAATATATGATGACCTAGGTGTATGGGGCTTGCTCCCTCTCGACTTTGGCAGCAGAATTAGATCAGTTAAAATGAATATTCTTCCTAGATTATTGTATCTTTTTTTATCATTACCAATAGAAATCCCTCAGAAACAATTCAGAGAATGGAATAAACATATCTCGCGATTCATTTGGGATAAAAAGAGGCCGAGGATAAAACTCTCAACTCTTCAGCTGCCGGAGAAGAGGGGGGGGCATGGCCCTTCCATCTTTGAGGGATTATTATTTATCAGCCCAGTTGAGACCTCTTGTATATTGGTGTAACCCAACATATGTGGCCAAATGGAAAACTATGGAGTTATCCTTAACAGATACACCAATGCAGTCTCTGCTTGGCTGTGTGGGTAAAACAAGGGAAATACTACAGACAGAGAGCCAATGGGTGAATCTTTCACTGAGGGTTTGGGAGGAAGTGGTTAAACGCTTCCAACTCCAAAAAGAGATTAAACTGCTTAGATGGCCAGCATATGATCCTGAATTCACGCCAGCGTCACAAGATCATAGATATAGACAATGGATTTACTATGGTATCACTTCTATATGTAATATTATTAAGAAAGGGGAGCTTAACAGTTTTAATAACTTATGCCAGGTACATGGGCTCAGTGGGAATGACTTTTACAGGTATTTACAACTTCGTGATTATTTTTGTAAAAAGCTAAAAGGTCACAAACCATCAAAAGTTACCCAAATATTTGTGGACGCTTATAATTCAGGAAGCAATAAAGGCCTCATAAGCAAGTTATATGATGGCATCACCTCACTGAAGATGGACACTACAGACTATGTGAAACAACGATGGGAAAAAGAGTTGAACATTGAAATAACTGAAGACATGTGGCTGAATGCCTGGGAAACACAATCATCCTCCACCAACTCCAGGACATGGAGAGACTTCTGCTGGAAAAATTTAATTCGTTTTTTCATCACTCCCAAGCAGAAGTCTAAACAGACTGGTACCCGACTGAACTGCTGGAGGGAATGTGGTGAGGTTATGGTTGTTCATGCTCATGTTTTTTGGTTGTGCCCCCCCATTCAGACTTTTTGGAAGGAAGTGGCAAATATCATCTCGAAAGTTCTGGGTTTTAATATTGATCCAACATTCACAACCCTTTATCTTGGAAATATTCCAGATGGACTGAGTAAAAATGATGCTTACCTACTAAAGATTTTGCTGGCAGCCAGCAAAAAGGCCATCACAAAACACTGGCTCCAAAAAAAGTGCCCCACAATAAGCACTTTCACTAATATTGTTAAAAATCTACATTTACTAGAACAAATGACTTACATCCTGCGGCTTCAAAAAGATCTGGGAGAAAAGCGATGGCAAAAGTGGTGTGCTTATTTAGCCAAAGAGATAGATGATTCATAATTGTTGTATGTAACTTGTTGTATTGTCTTAAATAAGGCAAATTTTTCTTGATCATCCCAAGACCTCACATTGTTTATTCTATTGTTTTGTTTCTTTTTGTTGTTTCCCTTTCTGCTCCTTCTTACCTTCTTTTTGTTCCTCTTGCTTAAAAATTTGGAAAATGTTAATAAATAAAAAGTAAAAAAAAAAAAAAGGAATACAACATAACTTGCACAAGTATATAGATATAGGTATGTAGTATACAAGGGTTTGAATGTAGTTTAATTAATAATTGGATGTATTTACTTATAATTCAGTGAGTTACAATCATTTAAATTCATTCAGTTAATCACCAATGATTACATTATAAAAATTATTGATAGAAATATTTCTATATATATATATATATATATACATATACATATATATATACATATATATATACATATATATATTTATATTTATTTAAACAGAAGATTTTCAAGACTCTCATGAGCTGTTCTGGTTAAAAAGTCAGCTGAGTATCTAAATATGTTCTTTGGAAACAAAATGCTATAATAAATTTTAACTCACTGTTTCCTTCTACTGCTGACAAATCACACAATTTAAATAAAGTACCTCCAAAACTAGTTGGTGTCACATACTCACATTTTCTTTTTCTGAATAAAGTAAGTGTCTCTGGCTGTGATTTCTTGTGGTGTACCACAGGGTTCAATCCTCGGTCCTCTCATTTTAATGTTAGATGTTTCTTCAAGGACTCACTGGAAGATTTATGGAGATTTCTTGGCAGAACTGGAATATAATATTCATAAGTATGTTTTCATTAGTGTATAATCACCTGAGAATAAGAATCGTTGAGTATTTGTTCCCACAGAATGAGCCTGTTTTCTACAGAGCGAGCGGCTCCTCCTCCATGGAGCTGACACGTTTTTACAGTAGCCCAGAAGTGACAAACCAAACACTGGTTCTAAATGCAACAGAGAGTGAAGTGAGGTGTTTGAAATCTGCAAACTCACCATTAGATGCCACTAAATCCTACACACCGGACGTTGTTTAATTTTCAAACACATCAGTTTGCATTGTTGTGCTGTCATTATTATATATTTCATGTAATATAATATTCAATACATTCAACCTCACACAGCTGAGTGGATCTTGAACTGAGATCTGTTTACTTGCTAACGAGTGCTTGATAAGTGCGAAACAAATAAAAGATATTATACATTATTATATTATCTGGTCATAGTACCATTTCAGCTACATCTCTTGTTCTCATCAATAGTATATGTGCTCTTGACAACAGACAGCTCTGTGCTGCCTTGTTCATTGACTTGTCTAAAGCCTTTGACACAGTTGACCATTCAGTTTTAATAGATAGACGAGCTTCTGCTGGCCCGGATCAGAACATCTGCCAGTGGTTTACCAGCTGTCTTTCAGATAGAACCCAGTGTATTGTTGCTGATTCTCCTCACTAAACCATTGTGAATGTCAGTAAAGGTGTACCACAGGGTTCAATTTTAGGTCCTCTAATGTTCACCGTGTATATTAATAACATTGCCTCTTTTGAACATGGCTGTATGGTACATTTTTATGCTGATGATACTGTGCTTTATTTATCCTCTCCTACATTGAAGAGAACCTTATCTATTTTGCAGACTGCTTTGCGTCAATCCAGTGCTCACTTCTCAAGCTTAAATTAGTTTTAAACACAGCAAAAACAAAATCTATGCAATTTTCTAGATCTTGCTTTTTGGAGGAAATTGATTTCAACATTTGCACTTTGGATGGCTCTGAAATTGAAAGAGTGTCCTCCTACAAGTACCTTGGGATATCATGTTGATTAGCTAGCTAAAAGTTTAAATATGAAACTTGGGTTCTTTTTTATAGAAACAGATTGTCAGACAGGGTTCTCTCTATCTAAATTATAAACTTACTTGTTACTGAATTAAACTATTGAATGACTGTGGGTTAAGCACGGGGACGGGGACAGCTTCATCTGTGTAACTCGATCCACTTTAATGTCTGAATGAACGGAGGACAACTGAACACCAACAACAAAAGTGGGATCTGACATCTTTTAAACTTATCATCTTCTTCCCCCACTGCACTGCATCACCAATTCAAATTCCTGTGTACCATGTACATTTGGTGAATAAAGTGATTCTGACTCTCATCACATGTATGTAAGCTGAGCCATATTATATAGTTCCAGATTTTAATTAAAGAGCAGAATACAATATGTATAAGTGTAATTACCATTGATTAAATTATGTAGACTCAAAATAATGAAGAGAGAAAATAAGGCAATCTGCTGAATATATCTTCACAAAAATAAATCTCATTGTACACAGATCATATTTTTCAGCTGAAAGTAGAAAACTGTTAGTACAATCTACTTTCCTGCCTGTACTTGATTATGGTGACACTGTTTCTATGCATGCTGCTTCTACCACCTTGAAACAGCTTGATACTGTTTATCATTCAACACTTTGTTTTATTACTGGTGATCATTTCAGAACACATCACTGTGATCTTTACCAGGCAGTGGGTTGGCCATCCCTGGCTGCAGGAGAAAGAAGCATTTGTTTGTATACGATTATAAAGGTCTCATTTTAAAGCTGCCCAGTTACCTGACATTCTAATCTCTACCAGACAAGATCTCAGGACTGGTTGGTCCTTGAGGTGCCACAAGTCAAAGCTGAACTGGGAAGAACAGCTTTCAGCTACCCAGCACCTGGAATAAGCTTCAGGAGACTGCTGGGTTAAATGCCCTGGTCTCTTTGAGCACGTTCAAATATTTCTTACATTAATTTGACGTGGAGGGATGTGACAGGTTATAACATGTCTTTTAACTGAAACTGTTGATCAATAAACTTCTATTGAGGGTGGTTTTAACGTATTGATTTTTCATTGTTTTTTTTTTCAGTATTTTATCATTTTATTGTTTTGTATTGTTCTGTGATTTTAAATGTCTTGTTTGTGACCAGGGCACCATCAAAAATGACACCGCAGTCTCAGGGGGTTTCCTGGATAAATAAAACCTAATGATGATAATGATAATTCTGTTCTTCAAACCAGGTGAAATTAAATCTTTCTAACCTGAAATCCTTCCACCTCCTGCTGGAAGAAAATGCTGCTACCAGTGTGTTAACCAGGAGGAAGTGTAACAGAGAGAAGTGAAAATACAGATCTAAGAGGAGACGGAGAGATTCAGGGAGGAGCTAAGCTGTTACTGAACTATAGAAGAGAGAGGAACTTCCATATTCAGCAGAGTTCAATACACAAACCACAAACATTACCTTTATTCAACATGCTGTCACTGCATCATTGTGTGTTTTCTCTCATGTTTCTGCACATTCTAACAGGTATGTTAGATTATGCAGCAAACAAAAGTTAATTAAATTTAAAGAATGTAATTTATTTATTTTAACTTTTGGAAGATGTTATAACAGAGTTATTTTTTCCTTCAGGTGTCAGCTGTGAAGAACTCAGTCCAATCGAGACAGAGGTGTCCAGTTTAGAAGACAGCACTGTTACTCTGTCCTACACATACTCCAAACCAGCAACTGGTCGTGATGAGTTTTACTGGTATCGACAATAACCAGGAAAACCACCAGAGTTCCTCATCTCTCACTTGGGAACACAAAACACAACAAACTCTGGACTGTCTGTTACAGTGAGTGAAGATAAAACCCAAATGGATCTGCAGATCTCCTCTGCTGCAGTGACAGACTCTGCTGTGTACTACTGTGCTGTGAGGCCCACAGTGACAGGAAACAGCAAAACTCTGTACAAAAACACAAGCTGACACACTGACAAGCTGCTGGAAGCCTTTTTTCCACACTGTTGTAGTGAACTTTTTACCTCCACCAGAGGGCCACATTATCAAGTAGGCGGTGCTCTACTTCTGCACTGTGTTCAACCATTGTGTCAATAATAACTGCTGCTGTGAAGAGAACAATTCTCACACTGAATGTTGAACATCAGCTAGTTTCTCCTGTTGATTTAAACCTTGTTGTAGAGATGGAACATTGGCTGTGGATTATTCTTGCTGCTCTTTTCTTTGGTAAGATACAAAGCACAACATGTTTGGATTCTTTTCTAAAGATTGATGTCAACTGGAGTTGAGAGCAGAAATCTCTCAACACTTGAGCTCTTTCTGTCCACAGAGTAACACTGTACACTTGATATTTTCCACTGTCTTCTCCTCTCAGCCTCATGAACAGTCTTAGTCTAATGGCTTCATTTTCTACACTTTTTCCAGGACTAATAGCTGGAGACAAAATCTCTCCTGTACAAGATGAAGTCAGTGGAAGAGAAGGACAACCTGTCACACTTAGATGTGACTATGAGACAGGTTACAGGAATATTTACCTTTACTGGTACAGACATCATTCTGACATTCAGGCACCTCAGTATATACTCAGGAAAGGAGCAAAAGGGTACAGTAGCAAATATATTACTGATAATCGATATGACTCTCAGACAACAGACACATCAACTGAACTGACCATCAGAGACCTAACCCTGGCAGACACAGCTCTCTACTACTGTGCTCTAGGAACACAGTGATACAAAGTGTAGAAGAGGCTGTACAAAAACCTGAAGACAGATATGTGACTACTCTTCAAAGAGGAGGGAAGTGGTATTCAAAGCACAGCTTCATATCAGATGGATTCTGCTAATTGCTGTTTTATCAGAGTCACTGTGGTTACAGCTGCTAATGAAACACTGTGGGAGGATTCACATGAGCAGCAAATCCACATCAATGACAAACCAACTGGATGATGCTTCAAACACAACACACCATGAAAAATAAGAAATGGAAACTGACTTACTCACTAAATCCTCTTCATCTCTGTGGCTCATTAGGCCTCTATGAGCTGCTTCCATTATTCCACACTTAGAGATACACAACAAAAAGACACTGAAACAGTCAATAATAAAACCCTGAATTTATATTTTCATCAAAATCCACATTAAAACATCAGTAGAATCAGACTTTAACTTTTACCCAGTTTCAAAATTGTCTTATTGAATCTTCCACAACAACTCCACCATCTTTGTATTTGACCTCTCACAGCTGCAGAGCACCAAAAAATACTAAACTGACAATATACATGTAGGAGAAAAACATTCTGAAAAGAATGTAAATCACTGGCAATAATTAAAGTCTTAAACGCGATCATTAAAAAATTAGTAGCCAGTACAAGATAATTCAAATCGGAGCAATATGATCTCTTCTCTTGTTTTTTGTTGGGGATCTTGCTGCCTCATTCTGTACAATTTAATATTGATTCATTTCTGATTCATACCTGTTAAAAGACCATTACAATGTTCCAACCATGACAACATGAAAGCATGAATAATAGTTTGGGTTCCATTAAAAGTCAACATGGATCATAACCCAGCAGTATTTCTCAGATGGTACTAACATGTCTGGAGAACCGTATTAGTGTGTTTTAACAGTGAGGCTGGAGTCAAAGAGCTCAGCCAAGTTTCTGACATTTGATTTGACATGAACTGATCAGGGACCAACAGATGACTGGATGTTAGGATGCAGACAGTCAGGGCCGATGATGATCTCAGTTTTATCAGAGTTTAACTTATCTTTTAATATCTGCTGGACAGTTTGTAAGACTGGAGGTTTGAAGTGTTGGTTGGTTTTATGTGGAGATACAGCTGTGTGTCATCAGTGTAGCAGTGAAATGAAATGTTATGTGTGTATAATGTGTCCAAGTGGGAGCACATAGAGAGAATAAAACTGGTCCCAGCAGTGAACCCTGAGGGACCCAGTGCTGTGAGAGGCTGCAGCACTGGGTCCCTGCACTGCATCAGAATTTTGTGGTCAAACGCATCAATCCCTGCACTAAAACCTAGTAGTACAAGGATGGAACAATCACAGGCATCAGCCTTTCTAAAAAGATCATAGGTTACTCTAATAATCACAGTCTCAGTACTATGGTGCTGTCTAAAACCTGACTGAAAGCTTTCATAAATGTCACTTTGTCTCAATACTTTGAGGAGCTGCAGGGAAACTGTTTTCTCAAGGAGTTCTGCAATAAAAGCTCATACTGAAGTTGGTCTGTAATTGTTGAATTCTGATGGAACAAGACCAGATTTTTTAATGAGTGTTTGCACACAGACAGTCTTCAAATAAAATGGGACACAGTCAGAGAGTAAAGAACTGTTAATTACTGAGAACAACCAAGGGGAAGTCACATCTATTACTTCATAAAGACATTTATCAGGCATTAAATCAACTGGACTTGAGGAACATTTGACTTGTTCCACAGTGATCATGAGCTCATTTAAAGAGACTTTAAAGAGGCATAAAACTTGATAAAATAGCACAGTTGGGACAAGGGGCATCAAATAAATAATCAGGAGATTCTTTTGAATGATCTTTTCATTAAAAAGGTTAAAAATTTAAGACGTCCCTCACTAGTTGACTGACACCGACTAAAACAGACAGGATTTAAAATACAGACCACAGTGTTAAAAAGATCTCTGAGGCTGTGCTCATTAAATTAAAACAGAGAAATTAGTTTGGTCATATCCATTTCAAAAGTCTGCACGTCCTTCTGGGTATTTCTCATTCCACTTTGTCACTCCTGGTGACTGGAACGAGTTGGACAAGATGTTAAAACTCCAAACCTTCATTATATTACCCTCCTTTAATAACTCATTAAAAACAATAGTTTCTGATCACTGCATCTGCTCTTGATTTGATTCTCTGCAGCTCAGTACATATGTCTCTGTTGTTGTGTATATGTTGATATAATAAATATTAGAGTGGTCGTAGCAGGTTCACAACAATCAGCAGCTTTTATATGTTGGAGAACAAAGTAAATGTGCAGCAGCTGTAAAACAGGAAACATGTCAGTGTAAATTTCCAATGATGACTCCACACAAGAGCAGTTCTACTAGGAAAGGAGAGTGTCAGTAAAATGTGTTGAGTGTAAAGTTGTCAGTCGGGGGAATAACACAGGGCTGTGAATGAGCCCTGTCACTGTGATCAGGCTCCTCCTTCTAATCCACCAACTTAGTGTTGATGAAGACTAAACAGACAGATCACAGCCTTCTTTATACTTGCTGGAGCTCACAGTTACTCAACACTGCACATATGACGCCTCTGTTCATCTCAGTGTTGCTGGCTGCTGTGTGCCTTGGTATGAACACAACTGTGTGTCTGTGATATCGATCCAACATTGACATGATTCTTTAACAGCTCACTGATACTGTTTGTTGCTGTTTTACAGAATGCAGAGCGCAAAAAGACAACGTGCTGCAACCAAAAGGAGATGTGACTGCTGCTGAAGGAGAGCCAGTAACACTTGACTGTCAATATAACAGCAGTTCATCAAATGATTATCTCTTCTGGTACAAACAGGATGGAAACAACAGCCCCAAATTCATACTGAGCCGATTTAAGGTCGGAACGGGGAAAACAGAGGACGAGTTTAAAGAGAGATTTTCATCCACACTGGATTCCACCTTAAGATCAGTTCCTCTGAAGATCCAGAAGCTTCAGCTGTCTGACTCTGTTGTGTACTACTGCGCTCTGCAGCCCACAGTGACAGGAAACAGCAAAACTCTGTACAAAAACCTTTGGAGCAAAGACAACAGAATACTCCACAACATCCACTAGAGGGAGACACACACTGTTAAACTTCAGTGGGATGTGATAACATAGATGTCAAATGTTGTTGGATGGTAACTGTGTAGATGAGCTGTTTACATGAATGAGACAGAATCACACAACAAATCCTCTGACAACTGAGCTAAAAGCTGAGGAGGATCCACCAGGGCTGTCCTTTCTCTCCACAGCTGTTTACCTTTGATCAATTGGAAATGAACAATTCTGTAAAAAAAAAAAAAAAGAGCAAAAGAGAAAAAAATGTTACTAAACATAAAACTTAACAAAATAAAGATCAACCAAAAATTTAAGAGGGAAATTTCGAGGATGATGAACTTGTCTCATGCTTCCTTAAATTCTACAGTTTAACACAAGGGTCTTCAACATGGGGTCTAAGAACCATCAGGGGTCACTCAGAGTTACTGCAGGGGTCTTTGAGTGTTTGAAAGTTTGTTTTTCTTTTTCAAAAATCTGAAATTTTTCATTTACTAGCAACATCAAATCAGTGTATTTGAAAGAAGTACAAACAAATCCACAAATTTGACTGAAGGCTCCACATGAATCCTCATACAATCATGTGAGCTAGCTGACCTACAAAGTTACTGTGTGGGACCTATCCATAACAGCAAACCAGTTAGATATGTATTATTGAATCTATCTATCTATCTATCTATCTATCTATCCATCTATCTCTCTATCCATCCATCCATCCATCCATCTATCTGCTGCAACTGCTGCTGACTGAGCAGCCATGAGCAGAACAAGCAAACAAAGACCTGAAAATATTCAAGACAATTTTATGTAGTAGGAGGTCTCTGCTCCACGTCTCTATCAGCTGAGGGGTCAGTGGCCTGAAAAAGGTTCAACACTCCTGATCTAAGATTAAAAAAATCTAACCTCAAACATCCACTGAGGAGCTTTTAGCTCGTCAGAGCTTTTAACCAGATCTGATGGTTCAGGGTTCATCCAAAGAGGAAGACTGGAGTGGTTTATTACACCTGTGGGGAACACAATGTCATGAAACAGTAAGAAGTCTGGACAAGAGACTGAATGAAGAGCAGAAACAGGAAACAGCAGCTGTCTGAGAACACCAGACCAACATGAGTCACAGCACTGAGACAAAATCATCGACCACAAGTCATCCAACACCTGAACAAAGACAAGTTAAGACTTTGAGACACGATGGCTTCTGATCATTGCAGCTGATTTAGGCAGAGAATCTCTAAAAAGGTTTTTCTGTGGCCCCACCCACTGATGTTTAACTCAACCAATGAGATTATTTGTGTCTCCAGAGCAGAAATGTTTGAGGAACTAAAAGCACAATCAGCTTGATGTTGAGGAGAAGGGCTGTGCAGCAGAGAGGCTCTTTAGTTTCTTCATTCTACTGCAGTGGAAGAACATTGATCATCTGCTGTCTGTTTGACTTGAACAACTCCAAAGACATGTTGCTTTACCTCTTTTTACTTTTCTCTCACTTTATAGGTGAGTGTTAGAACACAGATCAATGTCTCATCTCAGCTGCTGGATTAACCAGATATTTGCTCTGCATTTCATAACTAGAGGTTTATCTGTGTAAGGTAACAATTTCCATGAGAGAAAAAGACATTTGGTTCATTGAATGAATCTCAAAATGATGAAAGATGAAAGAAAAAGTCCAGAACCTCCGTTGAGTCTCTTGATGTTTGAATCTCTTGCAGACTAACTGACATGAATAATCTTCATTTTGCAGCCCTGGGTTCCATGAACAGCATAAAGCCAGAAAGAACTGAAGAACATGTTGAAGAGGGAAGAAACATCAACCTGACCTGTAAATATGACGGTGCTATCTACAGTATCCAGTGGTACCGACAATACCAGAGATCCAGACCAGAGTTCCTGCTCTACATCACAGAGGGAGGATTGATTCATCCAAGTGTTTCTGATTTCTCAGCTCACATTAACAAAACAGAGAAACGTGTCGATCTGGAGATCATCTCAGCTAAAGTGACACACTCTGCTGTGTACTACTGTGCTGTGAGGCCCACAGTGACAGGAAACAGCAAAACTCTGTACAAAAACACAAGCTGACACACTGACAAGCTGCTGGAAGCCTTTTTTCCACACTGTTGTAGTGAACTTTTTACCTCCACTAGAGGGCCACATTATCAAGTAGGCGGTGCTCTACTTCTGCACCATGTTCAACCATTGTGTCAATAATAACTGCTGCTGTGAAGAGAACAATTCTCACACTGAATGTTGAACATCAGCTAGTTTCTCCTGTTGATTTAAACCTTGTTGTAGAGATGGAACATTGGCTGTGGATTATTCTTGCTGCTCTCTTCTTTGGTAAGATACAAAGCACAACATGTTTGGATTCTTTTCGAAAGATTGATGTCAACTGGAGTTGAGAGCAGAAATCTCTCAACACTTGAGCTCTTTCTGTCCACAGAGTAACACTGTACACTTGATATTTTCCACTGTCTTCTCCTCTCAGCCTCATGAACAATCTTAGTCTAATGGCTTCATTTTCTACACTTTTTCCAGGACTAATAGCTGGAGACAAAATCTCTCCTGTACAAGATGAAGTCAGTGGAAGAGAAGGACAACCTGCCACACTTAGATGTAATTATGAGGCAGATTATGATGATCCTTACCTTCACTGGTACAGACATCATTCTGATCTTCAGGCACCTCAGTTTATACTCTGGAAAGATAAAGGAAGCAAATATATTCCTGATAATCGATATGAGTCTCAGACATCAGACACATCAACTGAACTGACCATCAGAGACCTAACCCTGGCAGACACAGCTCTCTACTACTGTGCTCTAGAAACACAGTGATACAAAGTGTAGAAGAGGCTGTACAAAAACCTGAAGACAGATATGTGACTACTCTTCAAAGAGGAGGGAAGTGGTATTCAAAGCACAGCTTCATATCAGATGGATTCTGCTAATTCCTGTTTTATCAGAGTCACTGTGGTTACAGCTGCTAATGAAACACTGTGGGAGGATTCACATGAGCAGCAAATCCACATCAATGACAAACCAACTGGATGATGCTTCAAACACAACACACCCATGAAAAATAAGAAATGGAAACTGAAAACAGTGAAAATTCAAATTAGTGTCTCACTGATACATTCAAACATTTCACTAAATCAACAGGTTTGAAACCTAAATGATGCATCAACATTTCCTCCAATAATCTTTGGATTAATCCAGGTTTCACAGAGAAGTAATCATGACAACATTTTCTGCAGATTCCTCCTTCAGTCTGACCTTCTTGGATGATAATGATGATGATGATGATGATGATGATGACTGCAGCATCACTGTCATTTCCTGACTTACTTTTGAAGCTGCGCCCTCTCTGAATATGCTTTTTGAGAGAGTTTTGTCCTTTTTTCTTACGCTTTATTTACTTTTTTCACTCGGACCCGGCACCGTTGCGCAACAACTACATGGCCGCTTTGTTTACTCCAGAGAACAGCTGATCGCGCTGAGGCCGGCCGGCTTGTCAGCTAGAACATCAGCGGTCCCTGCTGAACTATGGAGGAAAACACACAGAGGACGCAGGGGAGGATTTAAACAACAGATGAAAAAAGCTGGGTCGAGACAACGGAGGCTTATGGAGAAGAGGAGATATAAACCGTGTCTCCCCTCTCTCATCATGGGCAACGTGAGGTCGCTGGCAAATAAGACGGATGAGCTAACAGCACTCACCAGGAGTCAGAGGGAGTACCGGGAGTGTAGTCTGATGTGCTTTACGGAGACATGGCTACACCAGGACATACCCGACGACAACGTCTCCATCGATGGCTTTCAGACTGTTCGGGCCGACCGGGATTGCACCGAGAGCGGTAAGCGCAAAGGAGGGGGGCTTGCCGTGCTAGTTAATAACCGCTGGTGTAATCCTGGTCACATTACCATCAAGGAACGCATCTGTTGCCCGGACATTGAACTGTTGGCTGTTGGACTCAGGCCGTATTATTTGCCCAGGGAGTTTTCACATGCCATTATTGTGACTGTTTACATCCCCCCCTCTGCCAACCCGACGTCGGCATGTGACGTCACTCACTCCGCCATAGCCCGTCTGCAGACTCAACACCCGAGTGCATTCATCGCCATCTCGGGTGACTTCAACCACGTCACCATGGCAACAACCCTGCCCAGCTTTACCCAGTATGTTAACTGTCCTACTAGAGAGGGGAGAACCCTGGACTTGCTGTATGCAAACGCCAAGGATGCATACAGCTGCTCCCCCCTCCCCCCTCTGGGTAGGTCAGATCACAACCTGGTACACCTCAACCCCCGCTATGTACCTCTAGTGAGGAGCCAACCTGCGACCACCAAGACAGTGAGGAGATGGTCAGAGGAGGCTTATGAGGCACTACAGGGCTGTTTTGAGGTGACAGACTGGCAGACACTCTGTGAGCCGCATGGAGAGGACATTGATGGGCTCACAGAGTGCATAACAGACTACATCACTTTCTGTGTGGACTCCACTGTCCCAGCCAGGACGGTCCATTGTTATCCAAATAACAAACCGTGGGTAACAAAGGACATCAAAGCCATCCTCAATGCAAAGAAGAGGGCTTTCAGAGCTGGTAACAGGGAGGAGGTGAGAACGATACAGGGGGAACTAAAGGTGAAAATCAGGGAGGCTAAGGAGAAGTATAGGAGGAAGCTGGAGTGGAAGCTCCAGCAGAACAACATGAGAGAGGTCTGGAGTGGAATGAGGACCATCACTGGCTTCAGGACCAACAACAACAGAGGAGTTGAAGGCAGTATTGACAGGGCCAATGAACTGAATCTGTTCTTTAACAGATTTGATAATGCTGGCCCTGCCCATCCCCCCACTGACTCTTCTGCTGTATATTTTGGACAACCACTGCCACCACTCATCCCCCCTCCACCCCTCCTCCTCCTTTTTCACCTTCTTACATCCCCCCACCATGCAGTGTGAGACCTCCTCACACCTCCTCCCCCGCTGGCCCAACTGAATGTACTCTCCATCTTGAGGACTACACCCCCCCCACACCTGCCACCCCCACAGTGTGCCTCACTGCTGAGCAGGTGAGAAGACAGCTGTTGAAGCTCCACTCAAGTAAGGCTGCAGGCCCTGATGGTGTCAGCCCCAGGGTGCTCAAAGCCTGTGCCCCCCAGCTGTGTGGAGTTCTTCAGCATGTCTTCAACTTGAGCCTGAGTCTCCAGAGGGTCCCCGTGCTGTGGAAGACATCCTGCCTCGTTCCTGTACCGAAGACGTCACGTCCCAGTGAACTCAAGGACTACAGACCCGTGGCATTAACCTCCCACATCATGAAGACCCTGGAGAGACTTGTCCTAGAGCAGCTCCGGCCCCTGGTCAAGCCACACCTGGACCCCCTCCAGTTCGCCTATCAGCCCCGACTTGGAGTGGAGGACGCCATCATCTACCTGCTCAACCGCGTCTACACCCACCTGGATAAGCCGGCGAGCACTGTGAGAGTCATGTTTTTTTGACTTCTCCAGTGCATTCAACACCATCCGTCCAGCTCTACTGGGTGACAAGCTGACAGCAATGCAGGTGGATGCCCCCCTGGTGTCCTGGATTGTTGACTACCTGACTGGCAGACCACAGTACGTGCGCCTGCAGCACTGTGTGTCGGGCAGTGTGGTTAGCAACACCGGGGCCCCGCAGGGGACTGTCTTCTCTCCCTTCCTCTTCACCCTTTACACCACGGACTTCAACTATTGGACAGAGACCTGCCATCTTCAGAAGTTTTCTGATGACTCTGCCATAGTTGGATGTATCAGCAAGGGTGATGAGGACGAGTACAGGGCTACTGTGGACAACTTTGTCACATGGTGTGAGCGGAACCATCTGCAGCTCAACGTGGCAAAGACAAAGGAACTGGTTGTGGATCTGAGGAGGACGAAGGCACCGGTGACCCCTGTTTCCATCCAGGGGGTCAGTGTGGACATTGTGGAGGATTACAAGTATCTGGGAGTACACATTGACAATAAACTGGACTGGGCAAAGAACACCGACGCTCTCTACAGGAAGGGCCAGAGCCGTCTCTATTTCCTGAGGCGACTGAGGTCCTTCAACATCTGCCGAACTATGCTCAGGATCTTCTATGAGTCTGTGGTGGCCAGTGCTATCCTCTATGCTGTTGCATGCTGGGGCAGCAGGCTGAGGGTGGCGGACGCTAACAGACTCAACAAACTGATCCGCAAGGCCAGCGACGTTGTTGGAACTGAGTGTGACTCCCTGATGGTGGTGTCAGAGAGGAGGATGCTGTCCAAGCTACGGACTATCCTGGATAACGACTCACACCCACTCCACCCTCTGCTGACCAGACACAGGAGCACCTTCAGTGGGAGACTCATACCACCAAAATGCACCACTGAGCGCCACAGGAAATCATTCCTGCCTGTGGCCATCAAACTGTACAATTCCTCCCTCTGAGTGGCCCTTGGACTATTCACCCAGTAATTTGTTATATATTCATACAGTTCTCCAGTTCACACAACTTAAATAATTACTCTGTGCAATAATTTAGCTAGTGCAATAACTGTAAACTGTTAAATATGCAATTTTTGTCAATCTCATACCACAATGCACATGTACATAATCCTTAATTTTGCACTACTTTTCCAAATTTGTTCTATTTTTCTTTTCAGAAAGCAATGCACATACCTTACCATCACTGTATATAGTCTGTTATTATCTATTTTTACCATCTGTGTATATTTGATAGGTTAGATATATATTTTTAAACTTCTCACGATATTTTTATTCTTATTTTATATTTTTATATTTTTTATATTTCACTTCTGTTTGCACTATATCTTTCTTGATCTTGGAAGGAGCACCTGTAACATCAACAATTTCCCCTCGGGGATAAATAAAGTATTCTGATTCTGATGATTCTGATAAAGCTTCCATCAGCCTGAATGTAAACAGACCACAGCAAGAGGAGGAGCTACACAACTGAATATGAAAGGCTTCATGTTGGAAGTGAAGAGCTGCTGTGTTCTCTCTATTGTTCATTCAGTACAAGTGAAAATAATGCAGCTCTCTTTAGTTTGGATGATGATGTTCATCTTTCAAACTGGTAAGTACTGAAGAGGTATTGAGGTGTCACAGGTAAAGTTTTCATTTTTTTCTTTAAAATGTTTTAAATGTATCTTTGTTCTTTTCAGGATCCTCTGAGGATTTAGTGAAACCATTTAAAGATGTAATGCTGGTTTTAGAAGGAGACAACGTGACTCTCTCCTGCAACTATTCAGGATCAGCTGACTACCTCTACTGGTATCAACAGAAGTCCAGTTCATCTCCACAGTTTCTCATCACTGAATATGAGAAAAAAGAAAGACTGTCTTTAATACATGACAAAAAAACAAAGGAGTTTCATCTGCAGATCTCCTCTGCTGCAGTGACAGACTCTGCTGCGTACTACTGTGCTGTGAGGCCCACAGTGACAGGAAACAGCAAAACTCTGTACAAAAACCTTTGGAGCAAAGACAACAGAATACTCCACAACATCCACTAGAGGGAGACACACACTGTTAAACTTCAGTGGGATGTGATGATACAGTCTAGATTCTTTGTAGTGGAGATAAAAACAACAGAAAATGATAAACTAAACATAAAAGACAGACTGAGGGAAAGTGTTGTTTCATACAACCCAGACTCTGATGATACAAATCACTTTTGTGAAACACTTTCTGACATATTTATAACTGTCCAACTATGAAACTCATTAATCATATGTAATAGTGTGTCTTTATATTTGTTGTTGTACACTGCCTGGCCACAACAAAAGTCATCATCTTCCAGCACCTTCAGGAAGAAATGTGATCAGAAAAAAAGTGATCAGATTGTGATTGTAATCAGAAATCATTGAAACGTTTGGTAAAATCAAATTGATCAAATTGATTTTAACCTGATCTACTCACCAGGTAAGCACATTGTGCCTGCTGATGCCGTC
>JAWZSL010000187.1:0-47439 GCA_034769285.1 Lutjanus argentimaculatus
AAAGATAAAATAAAATAAAAGTAGTAAATTAGTCCCATGCTACAAAACCAAAAGAAGATGAAGTTTGTGATGTGTTGGTTGTGAATGATTTTGAGTGAACTCAACTATAAAAATGTTTTCACTTACAAGAGTGAACAAAACCTAACTATTTCATTGTCCTTACTTTGAGAGTCCAAAACTAAATTAATAGAACTGAAGAAATCTTGGCAAATTGTTCACTTTTGCATAATAATCAGAGATGTGTAGAGTAACAAAAACTGTAAAATACTGATATTTTGCAAAAACAATTACTCACATAGAAATAAACAAAGTCCTCAAAATAACTCCCTGAGTTAGAGAACAAAAGTAGGTACTGTAAAAAGTAATTGAGTAGCGAGAAAAAACAGCAGTACACTACTGTCTTTTCATCCAAAGTCTTTTATGTAATGTTGATGTAACTGGAATTATTTCAATCACAGATGGTCTTTGTCAGGTAAAGAAGTGAACACACACTTGTATTTATTTGTGAATAAATGACATAATCTGCTATACACCAGGAAACTGCATCTCAAGTGTGATCTCAAAATATTACATTATTATAGGCTACATTTAAATAAACTAAATTAAAAAAGTATTTTTTAAAATTATATTATTGTTGTTTCTCATATTATAGATGATTCTCAATGGGGCTAATTAGGAGATAATGATGTAAAGTTTCATCATTAATTTCCTATTAAATACAGGTGTGTACATATCTTCACTTTGACTGTAAGGCCACCTGTGGTTGAAACATATCAGTCATGTCCACAAAAAATAAAAGTAGTTTTTCTTTTTACTTTTATTCTCTTTACTTTTCTGTCTCTTGGAGCATGAGTTAAATGCAAACTGCTTGCACACAGTTATGTTGAGTATTTACATCACAGCAGGAAGAATAGTTTTGAAGTATGATTAACTGTAAATATAATATTAAGCATATTAACATAACCACAACAGACTGTCTGCTTTCTGTCAGCTCATTTCAAATACTATCTGCTAGCAAGTGCTATTTGAAAGCCATAACATTAAAACTGCTGTAGCTTCAGTCATAATGCCTCTTTGATCAGAGTCATGTGGAAGTGTGGCTCTGGCAGGATAACAGAGGGCCAGCAGACCTGGGACCAGCTCACCTGTGTCTTAATGGGCCAACTGCATAAATTCATTAAATAAATAAACAAGCAAAAGTAACTATTTGGATGTATCCAAATACAATAGTAATGTAACAGTTAAACTGTTTTTTCTCTAAAAAATAGTTTGCTGCATTATAATTACTCTGACAAGTACAATCTCTACAAGTTACTTGAGTACATGTAACAATAAATATAACTCATTAGTTGTTGAGCTGAGCTGCAGGCTGCACCCTCTCTGCCTGAGTGCATCAGGTCTGGGTGTGTCTCCCAGCCTGAAAGCAGCAGACTGAGTGCACCAGGTGGAGGCGATCTGGTAATCAGGGGGTTTGGAGGCACTCACTCACAGGACAGTGAGGAGCAGCAGTGTGTGAGAGAATGGTTGGAGAGCCTGGACTTGGAAAAAGGAGACTGCAGGATTAAAGCTTGGTTCAAAGAAAGAAGAAGGAGCCGGTGAGCTTTCAGTTACGTTATGCGTCTTTGCAGCTTGCACTGGGGTTGTTGTGAGCTATGGACTAATCATGTGATCAAATTCAGGTTAAAATGTGATGTATTAAAAAAAGCCATGTGATTAAAGCGCAAGTTAAAATGTCATATATTTAATATCATGTGGGTAAAAAGCACAGTTAAAAATGTGGTCTATTTTAAAAGAAGTTCAAGAAAAAGAAAGCCGAAAAGAAAGCAAGCTGAATCTTGGTCACTGAGTGAATTCCAGTCCAATCTTCTGAAGCAAGCTGCCTTTTCAAGTCAGGGAAGCAGCAGGTTAAACCTCACAAGAGTGGGAAGCACTTGACATTAGTACCCATCCCTGAATACAATCTGCCTGTCAATATCAGTGGAATTCCTTTTTAAACTGTTATGGAATCTCTTTTAAGCTGGTATCCTCAGAACCTCAGAAATGCAGTTTGCATTGTCTAACACTAACATCTGATGTCAGCTCGTTTTTTTTTTGTTTGTTTGTTTTTTTTTCTTTTTTTGCTATTATCTCAAATGTGATTTACTGTTTGTAGTGTAGTCAGGACTACAAAGTACATTCAACATTTGAAATATTTTGGCATTCTTTTCTCTAACATGGGACCAGTATCCCCTGCATTTGCAACAGCGATGACCGATCATTGAGGACCCATCAGCCGCAGCTAGTGAGCATCAACCATCTGACCAGCCAAGCACACCTGAATGTGGAGTTCATTGACAAGCTTTGGACTTTCGCCTGACCAGGTCAATCCTTGAAGGGGACATTTCAGAGACGATGTGTGTTTCTTATATCGTGACTTTACGTTGGAAGATGAACAGAGACTGTTGTGATTAGAGCAGATAGATACTAAAGATCAACCTTTGGTTCATCTCCTCCTACAGGCAAAGGTACTGTTAGAGCTTATGTATGAGGTGTGAGTGTCAACTGTTGTGATAACCACACCTAAAACTTTTCAGTTTCATGAATTGTACAAGAAATGTTAAATGTCTTAAAATGTTTAAATACGTTCCCAAATAAATCATTTTTAAAAATAATAGATGGCATGATGATTTTTACTCATTTTATTCAACCATTTCTGTAGAGTAACAAACATTACTGGGTCATTTTTGGCAGCACATGGATGTGATAATAGAAATTTTATGTATCAGCACATACTTGTGTTAGTATTAACACATTTTTACACATTACTGTGTTAATTACCTTGACACACTAAATGCGTCACTATTAACATAACATGTGTTGTCCCAAATTCAACTCACTGATGTGTCGAAATTTAACATAGGTTGTGTTGATATTGACATAATCCTGGAGTGGAGTTCTCTGTCAGCACCTCAGTCAGTCCACAGACAGAACTGACCTAACATACATGTTCTTTTTACAAAAGCAAGGAAAAAACATGAATGACATCCATTCAACACAATGATATTCAAAATAACAAGCAAGATAAAAAAAAAAAAAGTTACATTTTTAAAATGACATAAAATGGGGCACCCCTGTATCTCAGTTGGTAGAGAGCACGTCCCATGTACTGAGGCTGTTGGTCCTCTGCTGCAGCCGCCGGCTCGATTCCTTCCTGCGACCCATTGGCTGTGTGACATTCCCTCTCTCTCTACCCCTTCCTGTCATATCTTTATTTTTGTCTTGATCAGAAATAAAGGCAAAAACCAAACTAAACAAAAAAATGACATATAATGACAGAATAGAATGAATGAAATTTTATTAGTGTCATGCACAATGTGGCCACCCCAAACAGGCTAACAAGACACCATTATTAAGCAAAACAGACCAGAAACCTGAGTAACAACATAAGTTACAATTAATATTAAACAAATAAACCATCCAAGCTTTGGAGACAAAGTTACCCAACTTATGTCATCATCAGAGCACCAGAAGGTTTCTGGATTTTGAACAAACATGTCATTGAATATCTGCATTCTTAAGTCATCAAGGACAACACACAAGAAAATGTGATTCATTCACAACTTCTCCTAAATCACACAATTTACATAATCTATCATCTTCTTGGATGTTTTTAAATCTTCCAAATTCAAGGAATAAAAAATAAAAACAGAATTAGTATAATATAGTATAATACTAATAGTATAATAGTATTGCAATAGTAATAATAGTAATAGTATAATAATAGTATTGTTAGTTGAAAATTCCCCCTAATGCAACAAGGAAGTACAGTGCTGGAACAAATCAGTCAAAGGCACTTTTGAGAAAATACATAAGTGAGTATAGAGATTATAGTAAAAAATTGTATTTTTATAGTTAATAAAGCTCAGACTAGTCTGACAGGCATGAACTGATGAAGCTTCTTGGATGAGAGGCGAAACGTCTTCAAAAGACATTTAAACAAGTCCAGCTGCTTTCAATTTAATTTTTCCTGAGATTATAGTCAATAAATTGTAAAGTGACATTATTCTGTCCAGTTGGCAGAGAAACATTTTACCCATGCTGTTAGATGGATAAATTATATTAATCTGCTATCTACAGTGCAGGTCTTCTGTTTTGAGGAACCACTAGCATGTGGCTCATAGACACAACAATTAAAGGATACTTCAGTATTTTTCAACCTGGACCCTATTTCTCCATGTGTATGTGTGTGTATGATTGATAGGTACAACTCATTTTAAAATTGGCTCAGTATTGAGGCAACGAAATTAGTTATAACGGTAGATATGGGGGGAAATACGTTCCATAAAAGTTGGTGCATTAAAAGTCAAGTCAAGTCACAATTTATTTATAAAGCACATTTAAAGAACGATCTCAGTTGACCAAAGTGCTGTACAATAAAACCACAATATATCATAAACACTATAATGTGCTTTTTTTTCGCCACAGACTGGCTCAGATCGCCAGTGTAATCTCTTTAATCCATTAAGTAAGTGATGGCAGTGTGCAAAAGCAATGGCAACCACAATAAGAAGGAATAAAGAGGAAACAACTACAGTTGATGATCACAGAGGAACCAAAAACAGAAATAGGGCTGATATGACAACATGTTTTTCTTAAAAAGTCTAAAAACTAACGTAGCTGTGAGTTGAAGTTGAAGACAAAGGCAAAATTAAGTGCTTAAAAGCTGCTGCTGCTTCCACAGCAATGTTTACATCCCACCTCAGGCAACAAACTACTCATCAGCAGGGCGACTCGTCATTTTTCCTGATTGAAACACAGAAACACAAACATTTAAAATCCATACAGTAAATACTAAGACATGGGTTGGACACGTATGATAACATACAGTATGATGTGAATTTGTCAACTTTATGGAAACTAATTTGAGAAACTGTACAGATAAAATAACAAGTAGGGCAAGTCTGGAAAAAAAATGCACTAATATTGCAAGTATCTAAAAATAAATAGCTATGTACAGTATAGCTAGAACATCCACCATTTCTGACAGGAAGTCCAGATATTGAGGGGGTATCCCTAATATGTTGATGTGCTTTAAACCAAATGTCAATAGTATTTGTGAGTATAGGATTTTCTGTTATTCTTTAAAGCACAGATACAGTTTTATTGGGAGGTTTGGTATTGATGCCTGTTCAACATTTACCCAGACTGAAGGATTCTCCATTAAAATATAAAACACTGCAGAACATAACTGAGCAGACCAGTAAAATCATTTCAAGTTTAGAAACTGTAACCCTCCTCTTTCATAAGGTGAGGAAAGCAGACTAAGTCTCAGTCTGAATATTTTCTTATTACAAATGAATTTACAAAAATACTATAAAGTTTATCAAAAGTTGATCACAGCTTCATCAATATATTTCAAAAGTGTGTTAAAGAATGTATATGAGGTGAACAGATTAGACTCACGGTTTATTGTCAACATCATCTGCTGCAACATCCTCCTCTTCTGATGAGGAAGAGGAGGGGGTGAGACGTCTGACCTGCAGCAATTAATAAACACTGTTAGGATACTACTTCATCAATATAAAAATAAATATCAAAGGCAAAAGCAACAGGATGTGTGTGTGTGTGTGTGTGTGTGTGTGTGAAAGGGAGCAAGTTATAACAGGGTTAACAGTTAGCCTAGGGCTAAGGATAGTCCTGGGTTAAAATATGAAGAGTGAAAAGTTCACTAAAATTGATTCTGTTTCCTCTGAATGATTTCTCTCTTCTGACACAGTTTTTAAAGTCATTACTCCTGCTTCAAACTTAAAATCTCTAAGTTTCTGTATATTATATGTTGTTTTACTGTAATGTTAATCTTGTAGGTTAGCCTGTTGAACTCCATGTTAGCATGTTGCACGGCTAATGTCTCTATTCCCTAAATAAGTTCCTGTGGTTTGAATTGGTGATGTTACCTGGAAAAACAATCCATTGGGAAATTAATGCTATTATAGTTTTATATGTTATTAAGACCAAGGAGACAAACAGCATCAGTTCAAAACAACTTATGTTCACATTTCCCTCACACAGATGTCTAGTGGCCATGTGACTTATGACTCTTGTGTGACTCTTGTTTGTAATCCTGACAGACAGACAAGAGGTCATTCAACATTGCTCTGGAGACTCAAAGTATCAAGGATATGAGTGACTGTTTGATGAATGCAGTTTAATTTTAATGTTCAGAAAAACTTACCTGGGAGAGAGCTGTCCTTTGAACTTAATGACTTTGTCTTTTGACCTGTCACTCTTGAAGGACACACTGGATGCAGTGGACTCGTCACTGTCACTGTTTCTGACAGACAAGAGACAAAAACCACCAGGGTGGGAAATTAGTCTGTTATCCATCCAGCTACAACAACTGCAGGATACACTGAGAAAACAAGTAGGAATCAGATAATCCACTGAATGATTTCTCTCTTCTTATTTATATTTTTTTGGGTCTCTTAGGGTTAATTGATATGACAGCTGAAGATATGACAGGAAAGAGGGAGAGAGAGTCGGGGTGGGGGTACTGAAGCAAAGGGCCACATGCTGGACTCAGAGGACTCAGCTTCAGTATAAACTCTGCTAACTGAGCCACCAGGACGCCCCTCTGTCCTCTTTTTGAAGTCTCTCTACGTCTCACTTTAACATGAATTATTATGAGATTATTCTAGAATAACAGGATTATTACAGGGGTGCAAAGGCCCTAATGTCTGTATTTATCACTACACCCTTGTATTTACACGACCTCCTCTATAACTGCTGTCCACTGTGACTGACTCTCCTGCTGACAGTGCTGTCACCAGCCCAGCAGGAGAGATGCTCCAAGGCAAGGAAAGCAGCCTAAGTCTCAGTCTGGATATTTTCTTATTACAAATGAATTTACTAAAAATACTGTTACGCTTATCAAAAAATGATTTTGTTAGTGGGAGAAGCTATAAAGTTGTTTGCAGCTTCATCAATATATTTTAAAACATGTGCTAAAGAATGTAAATGAGGTGAACAGATTAGACTCACGAATCCCTGTCAACATCATCTGCTGCAACATCCTCCTCCTCTGAGTAAGAACTGAAGTCTGACCTGCAGTAAGTGACAAACACAGTTATGATGCTACTTCATCAGGATGAAAATAAACATTAAAACCAAAAGCAACATGATTTCAAAGATGATAACAAAAGGAAAAAAAGAGGTTATTCATGTAATATGTGACTGAATAAGATGTTCATAAATGAGGAAACATGTTAAAGTCAGTAAAAGTTTATTTCTTACTACTTAATATTTTTAATGTGACTTTGACTTTCCAGAGAGACTCAAGAAGAAAGAGAGTCTCACACACAGACACACAACATCACATCACTGTAATCAACTCATCTTTATCTCTGTATTTTATTCATTTTTAAGAATCTCGTCACATATTTTTGCAAAGAGCTATATTCATAAAAGTGGGTGGGAAATAAAGTTGACTGTTAATTATCCAGCCACAACAAATGATGATAGACAGAAACTACCAAGAAGACTGATTCTGTTCCCACTCAATGATTTCCCCCCTCTTATAAAGTAGTTTCTTGCAGAATAGAAACATTGTTTGTTGTTTCCTTCCAAAATAGAAAGTTCTTTTTTTTTTTCAAATTGGTGATGTAGTGAGACAAAAACCAACATTCCTGTAAATCTGCTCAGCTATGAAACCTGGTTCCTGCTAATGAGTCCACATCTATTAGGTTAACAAAATCCTTTTCTCATTCTTCATTTGTCACAGAGAAATAAAACTGAGCTGATTCAACAACTCTATGTACAAAAAATAAACTTTGAAATGCTGGAAAACATTAGAGCTGTTATTATTATTATCATCCTACTTTGTCTCCAGAAATAAATCCTGTCTGAATGAGACTATGAGGTGGACTAACTCTGCTGAATGAACTTCAGTCTTTGACACTAAATTACAAGTAGTGTTAAAAACATTTGACACAGAGGGAGCTGCAGATTTGTGTCCTCTCAGACTCTGTGTTGTCTACAGAACTGAACCTGTAAAAAGATCTGTGTCACCAGTGAGAGAAACACATGAAACTATTCAGACATTTAAACACTAACCCCCAAATGTTTTTTCTGTCTTTATGTAGCCTCCTCTATATTCTATTTACAACATGTTCTCTTCTGACTTTCAGGACAAAATACAACATTTGGAAATGTACAGATGTTCTGACTGATTTTACACTGTGGAGAGAAATAATTATTTTCATCAGTGTGCAGCACTGTTCATGTGTGTTGTGTTTGATCCATATATTCATGGATTTTACTCTGAAAATATCAACAAAATAAAACCCAGAGTTTATCCTTAGAAAAATGAAGATGTTAAAATGTTTTCAACTGAGCAGAGCAGTTTTACTGGTTCAAAAAGAAGCAGCTTGTATGAGACATATGTGTGTAATATGGTGACAAAGTTGGGTTTTTACAAATTCTATTATAGTTTTGAATGAAGTGTTTAGTTTTGTAAAGGATCTGAGGTGTTCTGTTACTGGCTGCTTGTGTGAACTGTGTGTAGTGTTTTGACAAAATGAGTCCTGTTTTCAAAATCATGCTGAAACAATCATAAAAAAACTGAAGCAAACATTTGTATGGAGGCTCAAAGTGAGGAGGAGGTGGAGGTGGATGGATGGTTCATCAAAGCTTGTGACTTTTACTCTGGAGATCAATGTTTGTTTCATGTTTTCTGTTTTCTAACAACTTCAACATGTTTCTTTTAAAAATGATCATGATGTTTCCTTAAACTCAACCAAGTAGTTTATTTTTTAACCCTAACTGTGTGTGAATGTGAACACAATGTTGTTAATGAATGTAGTTACATTTTAATGTTCATAAAATCTTACCTCTTCATCTCTTCTTTAAACTCATTCCTCTCTCTATTGTGGAGAGAAAGAGGAGACAAACAGTCGTCAGTTCAGAGATGAAACACAAAGTGAGAGAAACTAAAATAAGATGAACTCACAGAGCAGAAACAGAGCAGGAGCAGTTTGAGAGGTGGAAGGTGTTGTGTGTGTGTGTGTGTGTGTGTGGTGTGTGTGTGTGTGTGTGTGTGTGTGTGTGTGTGTGTGTGGTGGGGAGTTTTAGATGGAGGCTGGGAGAGACCAGAACACCATCTGCCTCTAACTAATTGATCAGTCATTGATTAAAAGCACTGTTAGGATACTACTTCATCAATATAAAAATAAATATCAAATGCAAAACCAACAGGATGTCAAATATGGTGACAGTGTTTGGAAAAAGGCAAACAAGGTTGTACATGTACTGTGTGACTGCATAAAATGTTTATAAATGCAGCAACATTTTAATATTAGTAATAGATTACTCTGAGCGTCTTCTCTTGGCATTGATGTAACCTGGTGAACCTTCACTCTTGATGGATGCACAGCTGGATCTAGGGGAAGCCCTGCGTTTCCGGGAGACTCTGGCAGACAAGAAAGAAAGATCAGGTGGTGGGAAATGAGATTATAAGACATCCAACCACAACTTCTTGATACAAAGGAATCACCATGAAGGTATCACAGGGTTTTTTCACACTGCACTTAGTCACAGTCTAAGAAAGTTTTCACACTGGCACAATCCTGACACATTACAATGTGGTCTAATCCTGACTTTAGCCTCGGACTTCCTGGCCTGGCTAACAGGGTTAGCTCAGAGTTTCTGGGGTTATCCCCTGAAAATTGATTAAACTCAGGACCAAAAGTTCCCATGAAACTAGAAGTTAACTAAAATATCAGAGGAGCAGTCACAGAACACTCTAAAATGTTCACATCAGTTGTACCAACAGACATTTAACCAGAACTACTAGAAGTGCAGAGAGAATCATTTAAACCCGGGCTGAGTTTAACCCTGGGTTAACAATCTGTGTGTGTGAAAGGGGGCCAAGTTATACCAGGGTTAATCATGTTCATCAATATATTTCAAAAGTGTGTTAAAGAATGTATATGAGGTGAAGAGTTTAGACTCACGGTTCACTGTCAAAATCATCTGCTGCAACATCCTCCTCTTCTGATGAGGGAGAGGAGGGGGAGGAGACGTCTGACCTGCAGCAATTAATAAACACTGTTAGGATACTACTTCATCAATATAAAAATAAATATCAAAGGCAAAACCAAGAGGATGTGTGTGTGTGTGTGTGTGTGTGTGTGTGTGTGTGTGTGTGTGTGAAAGGGGAGCAAGTTATAACAGGGTTAACAGTTAGTCTAGGGCTAAGGATAGTCCTGGGCTAAAATATAAAGTGTGAAAAGTTCACTAAAATTGATTCTGTTTCCTCTGAATGATTTCTCTCTTCTGACACAATTTTTAAAGTCATTACTCCTGCTTCAAACTTAAAATCTGTAAGTTTCTGTATGTTTTATGTTGTTTTACTGTTTATTTTGTAGGTTAGCCTGTTGAACTCCATGTCAGCATGTTGCACAGCTAATGTCTCTATTCCCTAAATAAAGCCCTGTGGTTTGAACTGGTGATGTTACCTGGAAAAACAATCCATTGGGAAATTAATGTTATTACAGTTTTATATGTTATTAAGACCAAGGAGACAAACAGCATCAGTTCAAAACAACCTATGTTCACATTTCCCTCACACAGATGTCTAATGGCCATGTGACTTAGGACTCTTGTGTGACTCTTGTCTGTAATCCTGACAGACAGACAAGAGGTCATTCGACATTGCTCTGGAGACTCAAAGTATCAAGGATATGAGTGACTGTTTGATGAATGCAGTTTCATTTTAATGTTCAGAAAAACTTACTTGGGAGAGAGCTGTCCTTTGAAATCAATGAATTTGTCTTTTGACCTGTCACTCTTGAAGGACACACTGGATGCAGTGGACTCGTCACTGTCACTGTTTCTGACAGACAAGAGACAAAGACCACCAGGGTGGGAAATTAGATTGTTATCCATCCAGTTACAACAACTGCAGGATACACTGAGAAAACAAGTAGGAATCAGATAATCCACTGAATGATTTCTCTCTTCTTATTTATATTTTTTGGGTCTCTTGGGGTTAATTGATATGACAGCTGAAGATATGACAGGAAAGAGGGAGAGAGAGTCGGGGTGGGGGGTGGAGGCACTGAAGCAAAGGGCCACATGCTGGACTCTGCAGAGGACTCAGCTTCAGTATAAACTCTGCTAACTGAACCACCAGGACGCCCCTCTGTCCTCTTTTTCAAGTCTCTCTACTTCTCACTTTAACATGAATTATTATGAGATTATTCTAGTGTAGCCAAGTGAATAGGGGTTACTGTGTTTTTTGTGTTAGCTGCGCCCTAATAAAATATGTACTGTCACTTTAAGGCCAGCTAGGTCGGGAATCCTGTGAAATCAGGAAATGACATGAGACTTGACAACACGCGCGAACTGTCGTCCTCCTAGCACAAGCAACGGCGCCCGTGTGTATTTCTCGTCTGTGAAAGTATGTGAAAAGAGCCATTTGAGTGTGTGTATCACAGAGAAAGTACGTGACCAAGTGAAAGTGTTAGAGCGTACTGGTAACTGAGCCGACTGACGGACGTTCGTGACTGAAGACTTTGTGTTTATTTCTCGTCGGTCGAGGGTTTGTGTACATTGACTCCAGTGTGTCGGGAGCCGCCATAGACGACCGCGGGTCAGCGTAAGTGGCATATAATGTACTGAAATAACAGTTACTGTTATATTTCTCGGTGTTAAATGGTGTTTATGAAACTGTGTGTTGTTACCTGTGTAGAGGGGAGAGAAAGAGCCGTGTGTGCGAGTGAGCTGCATCCAGGTGTGGGGTGAGGCTCTCAAGCTACAAGCTAGAGTAAGTGAGCACATGATTTTGCTTTCTGAATGTATCGTGAGTTGAATGAAGATCACGGTAAAAACATATTTTGCACTATGATATATAAATATGTACATTAAAGTTAATTCATGGTGTTTATTAATTTAATTCATGAAGTTTGCTGAGTTAAGACCTGATGTGCATTGTAAAATGTGTCTGTTAAAATGAGAAGAGTGGCTTGGAAATGTGTTAATATTAATTAATATATTTTTATTTTCTGTTTATCTAGAGAATAAGGCCACTGCTGTTGTTTGTTGGTGTTTGTTTTTGTTTTGTTTGGGTTTTATTTGCTTTATACTGAGTATAGAGTCATAGGATAGACAGCAAAGAAAGGAAACAGTTTGTTTTATTTTTTATTTGACTGTAACAAACATTTGTCTCAAAATTAGAGAATTAATGCTGTGCTCGTTTGAGGGCAGTCGGGGTATTAAAGATCCTACTAAAAATTAATTTTGTGTCCGGTCCCATCCTTCGTTGACCTGGCCACACTAGAATAACAGGATTATTACAGGGGTGCAAAGGCCCTAATGCCTGTATTTATCACTACACCCTTGTATTTACACAACCTCCTCTATAACTGCTGTCCACTGTGACTGACTCTCCTGCTGACAGTGCTGTCACCAGCCCAGCAGGAGAGATGCTCCAAGGCAAGGAAAGCAGCCTAAGTCTCAGTCTGGATATTTTCTTATTACAAATGAATTTACTAAAAATACTGTTACGCTTATCAAAAAATGATTTTGTTAGTGGGAGAAGCTATAAAGTTGTTTGCAGCTTCATCAATATATTTTAAAACGTGTTAAAGAATGTAAATGAGGTGAACAGATTAGACTCACGAATCCCTGTCAACATCATCTGCTGCAACATCCTCCTCCTCTGAGTAAGAACTGAAGTCTGACCTGCAGTAAGTGACAAACACAGTTATGATGCTACTTCATCAGGATGAAAATAAATATTAAAACCAAAAGCAACATGATTTCAAAGATGATAACAAAAGGAAAAAAAGAGGTCATACATGTAATATGTGACTGAATAAGATGTTCATAAATGAGGAAACATGTTAAAGTCAGTAAAAGTTTATTTCTTACTACTTAATATTTTTAATGTGACTTTGACTTTCCAGAGAGACTCAAGAAGAGAGTCTCACACACAGACACACAACATCACATCACTGTAATCAACTCATCTTTATCTCTGTATTTTATTCATTTTTAAGAATCTCGTCACATATTTTTGCAAAGAGCTATATTCATAAAAGTGGGTGGGAAATAAAGTTGACTGTTAATTATCCAGCCACAACAAATGATGATAGACAGAAACTACCAAGAAGACTGATTCTGTTCCCACTCAATGATTTCCCCCCTCTTATAAAGTAGTTTCTTGCAGAATAGAAACATTGTTTGTTGTTTCCTTCCAAAATAGAAAGTTCTTTTTTTTTTTCAAATTGGTGATGTAGTGAGACAAAAACCAACATTCCTGTAAATCTGCTCAGCTATGAAACCTGGTTCCTGCTAATGAGTCCACATCTATTAGGTTAACAAAATCCTTTTCTCATTCTTCATTTGTCACAGAGAAATAAAACTGAGCTGATTCAACAACTCTATGTACAAAAAATAAACTTTGAAATGCTGGAAAACATTAGAGCTGTTATTATTATTATCATCCTACTTTGTCTCCAGAAATAAATCCTGTCTGAATGAGACTATGAGGTGGACTAACTCTGCTGAATGAACTTCAGTCTTTGACACTAAATTACAAGTAGTGTTAAAAACATTTGACACAGAGGGAGCTGCAGATTTGTGTCCTCTCAGACTCTGTGTTGTCTACAGAACTGAACCTGTAAAAAGATCTGTGTCACCAGTGAGAGAAACAAATGAAACTATTCAGACATTTAAACACTAACCCCCAAATGTTTTTTCTGTCTTTATGTAGCCTCCTCTATATTCTATTTACAACATGTTCTCTTCTGATTTTCAGGACAAAATACAACATTTGGAAATGTACAGATGTTCTGACTGATTTTACACTGTGGAGAGAAATAATTATTTTCATCAGTGTGCAGCACTGTTCATGTGTGTTGTGTTTGATCCATATATTCATGGATTTTACTCTGAAAATATCAACAAAATAAAACCCAGAGTTTATCCTTAGAAAAATGAAGATGTTAAAATGTTTTCAACTGAGCAGAGCAGTTTTACTGGTTCAAAAAGAAGCAGCTTGTATGAGACATATGTGTGTAATATGGTGACAAAGTTGGGTTTTTACAAATTCTATTATAGTTTTGAATGAAGTGTTTAGTTTTGTAAAGGATCTGAGGTGTTCTGTTACTGGCTGCTTGTGTGAACTGTGTGTAGTGTTTTGACAAAATGAGTCCTGTTTTCAAAATCATGCTGAAACAATCATAAAAAAACTGAAGCAAACATTTGTATGGAGGCTCAAAGTGAGGAGGAGGTGGAGGTGGATGGATGGTTCATCAAAGCTTGTGACTTTTACTCTGGAGATCAATGTTTGTTTCATGTTTTCTGTTTTCTAACAACTTCAACATGTTTCTTTTAAAAATGATCATGATGTTTCCTTAAACTCAACCAAGTAGTTTATTTTTTAACCCTAACTGTGTGTGAATGTGAACACAATGTTGTTAATGAATGTAGTTACATTTTAATGTTCATAAAATCTTACCTCATCAACCATTCATTAGACTTCATGAATCTATTGTGGAGAGAAAGAGGAGACAAACAGTCGTCAGTTCAGAGATGAAACACAAAGTGAGAGAAACTAAAATAAGATGAACTCACAGAGCAGAAACAGAGCAGGAGCAGTTTGAGAGGAGGAAGGTGTGTGTGTGTGTGTGTGTGTGTGTGTGTGTGTGTGTGTCTGTGTGTGTGGAGGTGGGGGGGTATTTTAGATGGAGGCTGGGAGAGACCATAACACCATCTGCCTCTGAGAACACTGCTGATGATCACAAACTTTTGACAGAATAACTGGTGAACTAATAAATTAATCAGTTGATTGAAAGAAGATTATTTCTGATTTACAATTAACAGTTCCAGCTTCTCAAATGTGAATATTGTCTGATAGTAAATTGACGACTTCCTCTGAAATCAATCATGTCTTCTTTTGAACAATCACTCCTGTTGGTCTCACTGCAGACAAAGACCACCAGGGTGAGAAATTAAGATTGTATGTTATCAATCCAGACACAGAAACTGATGGATACACAGAAACTACCAAGAAGACACCAGAAAAGTTCAGGAAAAGTTGATTGTTTCCACTGAATGATTTCTCTCCTCTTTTAATAGTTTCCCTCTACTTCTCATCAGTGTGTGAAAGGATGAACATGAGGTGAACAGATCAGACTCATCAATGTCATCACCACCTGCTGCAACGTCCTGCTCCTGTGAGGAAGAACTGAAGTTCAGCCTGCAGCAGATGACGAGCACTCTTATGATGCTACTTCATCAGTATGAAAAGAAACATTCAGAGTAGAGCCAGAGCCATATATTGATTAGCCAACATTATTGATCTGATACTGGCCAATCACAGCTCTATCAGCTCTACATTGGTGTTGGCTTATATGTTGTCTAACACACAATAAACAAAGTTAAAGATGAATTTGACTGGTAGCATCATTTCCCCATATCTTCTATAGATATCACAATAACATTTCATATTTTCTTTCACTCATACTAACTAATGTTGGTATCTGCCCCAAAATCCAGTATCAGTCGGGCTCTAATTAAAAGCAAAAGTACGTTCGTATGAACGTCCAAACAATCTGAAAACACAAAGCTTCCAGCAGAACTAAAATAAAATATACAGTGTATAATATATTCATATATAGTCATAATCATATACAACCTTATTCCAAAAAAGGTGGATGTTGTATTTAATGTAAATAAACACAATGTAATGGTTTTCAAATATCTTGTGTACTAACACAAGATATTTAAAGCTTAAACCGATAGATGTTGTTGATCTTTTGTAAATATAAATTGTGAATTTGAAGCCTGCAGCAGCTTCCAAAGCAGTTGGGACTGGATCATGTTCACCACAGTGATACATCAGCTTTTGTGTTGTAAAGTAAAGTGTGTAAAAATGTTTCAGATGAGAAGAATGTAGTGTTGTGATGCTGCTGCTGTGTTGAGGTGCTAGAAGGAGGCACTAGAGTGCTTTGTCAGTGCTGTGTGCACTAGGAGCTGTTCAAGGGCAGGCAGTGTTTTACCTGCTCCTAAATAAAGACACAATCATGTTTCAACAAGTCCTCCTCTCTGTTGTTTTTCACTTGAGAAACATTTTTCCCACAATAGTCTGAGATATAACACTCAGTAAGTGTTTAGGATGTAATTGTTGAAGTTTTGAAAGCAAAGTTTTGGAGGTTAGTCCAAATGTGACGGTTACCCATGATGCCATGGGCACTAACACACCCCCATACTACCACAGATGCTGTCTTTTGAAGTTCATGCTGCAACAATCTGGATGGTCACAACTTGATTAATTAAATCAGATTCAGAATGAGCAGCAGCAGTTGTTGTACTTAGAGGAGGAGAGTATTTGTCTTTGGGGGGGGCACTGTTTCTCAGCCCACTGGTCCATGTGTGTATGATTCTGGTTTGATTTTAAAGTTATTTTTCACTAAATGAACAACTTTTGATACCAGGATTCCATGTTTGAAACAATGACTTGTACGATGTCCTGTTGAAATTTGTTGTTGTTGTAAAAGAGTTGATGCTTTGTGTTTTTTAATAATATATAATAACAATATCTCTAAAAAATCAAACCTAGACTACATCATTAGAAAAATAAAAGTGTTCAAATGTTTTAGATTGAGTCCAGCAGTGTGTAACTGCTTCAAACAGAATCAGATTGTATGAGACCTGTGTGTCCTACAGGGACAATGTGTGTTTTTTACAAATGATGTAGTTTTGAATGAAGTGTTTAGTTTTGTAAAGGATCTGAGGTGTTCTGTTACTGGCTGCTTGTGTGAACTGTGTGTAGTGTTTTGACAAAATGAGTCCTGTTTTCAAAATCATGCTGAAACAATCATAAAAAACTGAAGCAAACATTTGTATGGAGGCTCAAAGTGAGGAGGAGGTGGAGGTGGATGGATGGTTCATCAAAGCTTGTGACTTTTACTCTGGAGATCAATGTTTGTTTCATGTTTTCTGTTTTCTAACAACTTCAACATGTTTCTTTTAAAAATGATCATGATGTTTCCTTAAACTCAACCAAGTAGTTTATTTTTTAACCCTAACTGTGTGTGAATGTGAACACGATGTTGTTAATGAATGCAGTTACATTTTAATGTTCATAAAATCTTACCTCTCGTTTTCCAGACGCAGTATTTCATTCTCCTTGTCGAGTCTGTTGTGGAGAGAAAGAGGAGACAAACAGTCGTCAGTTCAGAGATGAAACACAAAGTGAGAGAAACTAAAATAAGATGAACTCACAGAGCAGAAACAGAGCAGGAGCAGTTTGAGAGGTGGAAGGTGTGTGTGTTGGGGGGGGGTGGGGGGTTGTTAGATGGGAGGCTGGCAGAGACCATAACACCATCTGCCTCTGAGAACACTGCTGATGATCACAAACTTTTTGACAGAATAACTGGTGAACTAATTGATCAATCAGTTGATTAAAAGCAGATATTTTTTTATTTTCAATTAACAGTTCCAGCTTCTCAAATGTGAATATTGTCTGATAGTAAATTGACGACTTCCTCTGAAATCAATCATGTCTTCTTTTGAACAATCACTCCTGTTGGTCTCACTGCAGACAAAGACCACCAGGGTGAGAAATTAAGATTGTATGTTATCAATCCAGACACAGAAACTGATGGATACACAGAAACTACCAAGAAGACACCAGAAAAGTTCAGGAAAAGTTGATTCTGAACCCACTCAATGATATTTTTTTTTCTCTTTTTAAAGAAACTTCCTCCTTCTTCTCATGTTAACATCAGTTATTAGATTGTAGGACAACATGAATATGAAGTTCACAGCTTCATCAATATATTTCAGAAAGTGTGTTAAAGAATGTATATGAGGTGAACAGATTAGACTTGTTTTCAAAATCATGCTGAAACAATCATAAAAAATCTGTTAAGTTTCTAAACTGTTTGTTTTGTGTCTGTTTCAGTGACATTTTGTAGGAGAAGCAAACATTTCTATGGAGGCTCAAAGTGAGGAGGAGGTGGAGGTGGATGGATGGTTCATCAAAGCTTGTGACTTTTACTCTGGAGATCAATGTTTGTTTCATGTTTTCTGTCCACATCTATTAGGTTAACAAAATCCTTTTCTAGTTCTTCATTTGTCACAGAGAAATAAAACTGAGATGATTAAAAAAAAACTCTGTCCCAGAAAATGCATTTGAATGTCTTTCTTTTCTTTGTTTGCCTTGTGGTAATATTGTAAATAGTTTTTTTTGATGATGTACCTTTGTTTCTGAAGCAGTGGTGACATCTACTGGCCAAACCTTTGTATTATTCTGAGTATGCAGCATGCTCTGCTCATGTTTATTTGTCAATAAGAGTAACAAGAGGTGTTCTGCTAGACGTTACCCTCAGAGGCCACATGCAGAGGACCTCTGACACAGAAGAGTAGCAGTACAGTAAAGAATTATGACAGCTCCTAAATTTCTGGACAGAAAGTGCACATGGTATGTGTTTGTATTTTATTTTGCCCTTATAATATCTTATGTTTGGGCATTATTTTTGTACTAATAACAAAATAAATGCTGGTCAGACATCATTATACATCTGGAAATGTACAGATGCACTGACTGATTTTACACTGTGGAGAGAAATAATTATTTTCATCAGTGTGCAGCACTGTTCATGTGTGTTGTGTTTGATCCATATATTCATGGATTTTACTCTGAAAATATCAACAAAATAAAACCCAGAGTTTATCCTTAGAAAAATGAAGATGTTAAAATGTTTTCAACTGAGCAGAGCAGTTTTACTGGTTCAAAAAGAAGCAGCTTGTATGAGACATATGTGTGTAATATGGTGACAAAGTTGGGTTTTTACAAATTCTATTATAGTTTTGAATGAAGTGTTTAGTTTTGTAAAGGATCTGAGGTGTTCTGTTACTGGCTGCTTGTGTGAACTGTGTGTAGTGTTTTGACAAAATGAGTCCTGTTTTCAAAATCATGCTGAAACAATCCTAAAAAACTGAAGCAAACATTTGTATGGAGGCTCAAAGTGAGGAGGAGGTGGAGGTGGATGGATGGTTCATCAAAGCTTGTGACTTTTACTCTGGAGATCAATGTTTGTTTCATGTTTTCTGTTTTCTAACAACTTCAACATGTTTCTTTTAAAAATGATCATGATGTTTCCTTAAACTCAACCAAGTAGTTTATTTTTTAACCCTAACTGTGTGTGAATGTGAACACAATGTTGTTAATGAATGTAGTTACATTTTAATGTTCATAAAATCTTACCTCTCGTTTTCCAGACGCAGTATTTCATTCTCCTTGTCGAGTCTGTTGTGGAGAGAAAGAGACAAACAGTCGTCAGTTCAGAGATGAAACACAAAGTGAGAGAAACTAAAATAAGATGAACTCACAGAGCAGAAACAGAGCAGGAGCAGTTTGAGAGGAGGAAGGTGTGTGTGTGGAGGTGTGTGGGGGGGGGGGCTGGCAGAGACCATAACACCATCTGCATCTAACTAATTGATCAGTCAGTTGATTGAAAGAAGATTATTTTTGATTTACAATTAACAGTTCCAGCTTCTCAAATGTGAATATTGTCTGATAGTAAATTGACGACTTCCTCTGAAATCAATCATGTCTTCTTTTGAACAATCACTCCTGTTGGTCTCACTGCAGACAAAGACCACCAGGGTGAGAAATTAAGATTGTATGTTATCAATCCAGACACAGAAACTGATGGATACACAGAAACTACCAAGAAGACACCAGAAAAAGTTCAGAAAAACTTGATTCTGTTTCCACTGAATGATTTCTCTCCTCTTTTAATAGTTTCCCTCTACTTCTCATCAGTGTGTGAAAGGATGAACATGAGGTGAACAGATCAGACTCATCAATGTCATCACCACCTGCTGCAACGTCCTGCTCCTGTGAGGAAGAACTGAAGTTCAGCCTGCAGCAGATGACGAGCACTCTTATGATGCTACTTCATCAGTATGAAAAGAAACATTCAAAGTAGAGCCAGAGCCATATATTGGTTAGCCAACATTATTGATCTGATACTGGCCAATCACAGCTCTATCAGCTCTACATTGGTGTTGGCTTATATGTTGTCCAACACACAATAAACAAAGTTAAAGATGAATTTGACTGGTAGCATTATTTCCCCATATCTTCTATAGATATCACAATAACATTTCATATTTTCTTTCACTCATACTAACTAATGTTGGTATCTGCCCCAAAATCCAGTATCAGTCAGGCTCTAATTAAAAGCAAAAGTACGTTCGTATGAACGTCCAAACAATCTGAAAACACAAAGCTTCCAGCAGAACTAAAATAAAATATACAGTGTATAATATATTCATATATAGTCATAATCATATACAACCTTATTCCAAAAAAGGTGGATGTTGTATTTAATGTAAATAAACACAATGTAATGGTTTTCAAATATCTTGTGTACTAACACAAGATATTTAAAGCTTAAACCGATAGATGTTATTGATCTTTTGTAAATATAAATTGTGAATTTGAAGCCTGTAGCAGCTTCCAAAGCAGTTGGGACTGGATCATGTTCACCACAGTGATACATCAGCTTTTCTGTTGGAAAGTAAAGTGTGTAAAAATGTTTCAGATGAGAAGAATGTAGTGTTGTGATGCTGCTGCTGTGTTGAGGTGCTAGAAGGAGGCACTAGAGTGCTTTGTCAGTGCTGTGTGCACTAGGAGCTGTTCAAGGGCAGGCAGTGTTTTACCTGCTCCTAAATAAAGACACAACCATGTTTCAACAAGTCCTCCTCTCTGTTGTTTTTCACTTGAGAAACATTTTTCCAACAACAGTCTGAGATATAACACTCAGTAAGTGTTTAGGATGTAATTGTTGAAGTTTTGAAAGCAAAGTTTTGGAGGTTAGTCCAAATGTGACGGTTACCCATGATGCCATGGGCACTAACACACCCCCATACTATTACAGATGCTGTTTTTTGAAGTTCATGCTGCAACAATCTGGATGGTCACAACTTGATTCATTAAATCAGATTCAGAATGAGCAGCAGCAGTTGTTGTACTTAGAGGAGGAGAGTATTTGTCTTTGGGGGGGGGGGGGGGCACTGTTTCACAGCCCACTGGTCCATGTGTGTATGATTCTGGTTTGATTTTAAAGTTATTTTTCACGAAATGAACAACTTTTGATACCAGGATTCCATGTTTGAAACAATGACTTGTACGATGTCCTGTTGAAATTTGTTGTTGTTGTAAAAGAGTTGATGCTTTGTGTTTTTAATAATATATAATAACAATATCTCTAAAAAATCAAACCTAGACGACATCATTAGAAAAATAAAAGTGTTCAAATGTTTTAGATTGAGTCCAGCAGTGTGTAACTGCTTCAAACAGAATCAGATTGTATGAGACCTGTGTGTCCTACAGGGACAATGTGTGTTTTTTACAAATGATGTAGTTTTGAATGAAGTGTTTAGTTTTGTAAAGGATCTGAGGTGTTCTGTTACTGGCTGCTTGTGTGAACTGTGTGTAGTGTTTTGACAAAATGAGTCCTGTTTTCAAAATCATGCTGAAACAATCATAAAAAAACTGAAGCAAACATTTCTATGGAGGCTCAAAGTGAGGAGGAGGTGGAGGTGGATGGATGGTTCATCAAAGCTTGTGACTTTTACTCTGGAGATCAATGTTTGTTTCATGTTTTCTGTCCACATCTATTAGGTTAACAAAATCCTTTTCTAGTTCTTCATTTGTAACACAGAAATAAAACTGAGATGATTAAAAAAAACTCTGTCCCAGAAAATGCATTTGAATGTCTTTCTTTTCTTTGTTTGCCTTGTGGTAATATTGTAAATAGTTTTTTTTGATGATGTACCTTTGTTTCTGAAGCAGTGGTGACATCTACTGGCCAAACCTTTGTATTATTCTGAGTATGCAGCATGCTCTGCTCATGTTTATTTGTCAATAAGAGTAACAAGAGGTGTTCTGCTAGACGTTACCCTCAGAGGCCACATGCAGAGGACCTCTGACACAGAAGAGTAGCAGTACAGTAAAGAATTATGACAGCTCCTAAATTTCTGGACAGAAAGTGCACATGGTATGTGTTTGTATTTTATTTTGCCCTTATAATATCTTATGTTTGGGCATTATTTTTGTACTAATAACAAAATAAATGCTGGTCAGACATCAGTCAGAGCGTAGCTTTTCTGTCTCAGAAGAAAACTTTGGAAGCAGTTATACAGGTCATTAGAGCTGTTATTATTATTATCATCCTACTTTGTCTCCAGAAATAAATCCTGTCTGAATGAGACTATGAGGTGGACTAACTCTGCTGAATGAACTTCAGTCTTTGACACTAAATTACAAGTCGTGTTAAAAAACATTTGACACAGAGGGAGCTGCAGATTTGTGTCCTCTCAGACTCTGTGTTGTCTACAGAACTGAACCTGTAAAAAGATCTGTGTCACCAGTGAGAGAAACAAATGAAAACTATTCAGACATTTAAACACTAACCCCCAAATGTTTTTTCTGTCTTTATGTAGCCTCCTCTATATTCTATTTACAACATGTTCTCTTCTGATTTTCAGGACAAAAATACAACATTTGGAAATGTACAGATGTTCTGACTGATTTTACACTGTGGAGAGAAATAATTATTTTCATCAGTGTGCAGCACTGTTCATGTGTGTTGTGTTTGATCCATATATTCATGGATTTTACTCTGAAAATATCAACAAAATAAAACCCAGAGTTTACCTTAGAAAAATGAAGATGTTAAAATGTTTTCAACTGAGCAGAGCAGTTTTACTGGTTCAAAAAGAAGCAGCTTGTATGAGACATATGTGTGTAATATGGTGACAAAGTTGGGTTTTTACAAATTCTATTATAGTTTTGAATGAAGTGTTTAGTTTTGTAAAGGATCTGAGGTGTTCTGTTACTGGTGCTTGTGTGAACTGTGTGTAGTGTTTTGACAAAATGAGTCCTGTTTTCAAAATCATGCTGAAACAATCATAAAAAAACTGAAGCAAACATTTGTATGGAGGCTCAAAGTGAGGAGGAGGTGGAGGTGGATGGATGGTTCATCAAAGCTTGTGACTTTTACTCTGGAGATCAATGTTTGTTTCATGTTTTCTGTTTTCTAACAACTTCAACATGTTTCTTTTAAAAATGATCATGATGTTTCCTTAAACTCAACCAAGTAGTTTATTTTTTAACCCTAACTGTGTGTGAATGTGAACACAATGTTGTTAATGAATGTAGTTACATTTTTAATGCTCATAAAATCTTACCTCATCAACCATTCATTAGACTTCATGAATCTATTGTGGAGAGAAAGAGGAGACAAACAGTCGTCAGTTCAGAGATGAAACACAAAGTGAGAGAAACTAAAATAAGATGAACTCACAGAGCAGAAACAGAGCAGGAGCAGTTTGAGAGGAGGAAGGTGTGTGTGGTGTGTGTGTGTGTGTGTGTGTGTGTGTGTGTGTGTGTGTGTGTGTGTGTTGTGTGTGTTGGTGTGTGTGTGTGTGTGTGTTGTGTGTGTGTGGAGGTGGGGGGGTATTTTAGATGGAGGCTGGGAGAGACCATAACACCATCTGCCTCTGAGAACACTGCTGATGATCACAAACTTTTGACAGAATAACTGGTGAACTAATAAATTAATCAGTTGATTGAAAGAAGATTATTTTGATTTACAATTAACAGTTCCAGCTTCTCAAATGTGAATATTGTCTGATAGTAAATTGATGACTTCCTCTGAAATCAATCATGTCTTCTTTTGAACAATCACTCCTGTTGGTCTCACTGCAGACAAAGACCACCAGGGTGAGAAATTAAGATTGTATGTTATCAATCCAGACACAGAAACTGATGGATACACAGAAACTACCAAGAAGACACCAGAAAAGTTCAGGAAAAGTTGATTGTTTCCACTGAATGATTTCTCTCCTCTTTTAATAGTTTCCCTCTACTTCTCATCAGTGTGTGAAAGGATGAACATGAGGTGAACAGATCAGACTCATCAATGTCATCACCACCTGCTGCAACGTCCTGCTCCTGTGAGGAAGAACTGAAGTTCAGCCTGCAGCAGATGACGAGCACTCTTATGATGCTACTTCATCAGTATGAAAAGAAACATTCAGAGTAGAGCCAGAGCCATATATTGATTAGCCAACATTATTGATCTGATACTGGCCAATCACAGCTCTATCAGCTCTACATTGGTGTTGGCTTATATGTTGTCTAACACACAATAAACAAAGTTAAAGATGAATTTGACTGGTAGCATCATTTCCCCATATCTTCTATAGATATCACAATAACATTTCATATTTTCTTTCACTCATACTAACTAATGTTGGTATCTGCCCCAAAATCCAGTATCAGTCGGGCTCTAATTAAAAGCAAAAGTACGTTCGTATGAACGTCCAAACAATCTGAAAACACAAAGCTTCCAGCAGAACTAAAATAAAATATACAGTGTATAATATATTCATATATAGTCATAATCATATACAACCTTATTCCAAAAAAGGTGGATGTTGTATTTAATGTAAATAAACACAATGTAATGGTTTTCAAATATCTTGTGTACTAACACAAGATATTTAAAGCTTAAACCGATAGATGTTGTTGATCTTTTGTAAATATAAATTGTGAATCTGAAGCCTGCAGCAGCTTCCAAAGCAGTTGGGACTGGATCATGTTCACCACAGTGATACATCAGCTTTTCTGTTGGAAAGTAAAGTGTGTAAAAAATGTTTCAGATGAGAAGAATGTAGTGTTGTGATGCTGCTGCTGTGTTGAGGTGCTAGAAGGAGGCACTAGAGTGCTTTGTCAGTGCTGTGTGCACTAGGAGCTGTTCAAGGGCAGGCAGTGTTTTACCTGCTCCTAAATAAAGACACAATCATGTTTCAACAAGTCCTCCTCTCTGTTGTTTTTCACTTGACAAACATTTTTCCCACAATAGTCTGAGATAAAACACTCAGTAAGTGTTTAGGATGTAATTGTTGAAGTTTTGAAAGCAAAGTTTTGGAGGTTAGTCCAAATGTGACGGTTACCCATGATGCCATGGGCACTAACACACCCCCATACTACCACAGATGCTGTCTTTTGAAGTTCATGCTGCAACAATCTGGATGGTCACAACTTGATTCATTAAATCAGATTCAGAATGAGCAGCAGCAGTTGTTGTACTTAGAGGAGGAGAGTATTTGTCTTTGGGGGGGGCACTGTTTCACAGCCCATTGGTCCATGTGTGTATGATTCTGGTTTGATTTTAAAGTTATTTTTCACTAAATGAACAACTTTTGATACCAGGATTCCATGTTTGAAACAATGACTTGTACGATGTCCTGTTGAAATTTGTTGTTGTTGTTAAAAGAGTTGATGCTTTGTGTTTTTTAATAATATATAATAACAATATCTCTAAAAAATCAAACCTAGACTACATCATTATAAAAATAAAAATGTTCAAATGTTTTAGATTGAGTCCAGCAGTGTGTAACTGCTTCAAACAGAATCAGATTGTATGAGACCTGTGTGTCCTACAGGGACAATGTGTGTTTTTTACAAATGATGTAGTTTTGAATGAAGTGTTTAGTTTTGTAAAGGATCTGAGGTGTTCTGTTACTGGCTGCTTGTGTGAACTGTGTGTAGTGTTTTGACAAAATGAGTCCTGTTTTCAAAATCATGCTGAAACAATCATAAAAAAACTGAAGCAAACATTTGTATGGAGGCTCAAAGTGAGGAGGAGGTGGAGGTGGATGGATGGTTCATCAAAGCTTGTGACTTTTACTCTGGAGATCAATGTTTGTTTCATGTTTTCTGTTTTCTAACAACTTCAACATGTTTCTTTTAAAAATGATCATGATGTTTCCTTAAACTCAACCAAGTAGTTTATTTTTTAACCCTAACTGTGTGTGTGAATGTGAACACGATGTTGTTAAATGAATGTAGTTACATTTTAATGTTCATAAAATCTTACCTCTCGTTTTTCAGACGCAGTTTTTCATTCTCTTTCTTGAGTCTATTATGGAGAGAAAGAGGAGACAAACAGTCGTCAGTTCAGAGATGAAACACAAAGTGAGAGAAACTAAAATAAGATGAACTCACAGAGCAGAAACAGAGCAGGAGCAGTTTGAGAGGTGGAAGGTGTGTGTGGGGGGGGGGGGTGGGGGGTTGTTAGATGGGAGGCTGGCAGAGACCATAACACCATCTGCCTCTGAGAACACTGCTGATGATCACAAACTTTTTGACAGAATAACTGGTGAACTAATTGATCAATCAGTTGATTAAAAGCAGATATTTTTTTATTTTCAATTAACAGTTCCAGCTTCTCAAATGTGAATATTGTCTGATAGTAAATTGACGACTTCCTCTGAAATCAATCATGTCTTCTTTTGAACAATCACTCCTGTTGGTCTCACTGCAGACAAAGACCACCAGGGTGAGAAATTAAGATTGTATGTTATCAATCCAGACACAGAAACTGATGGATACACAGAAACTACCAAGAAGACACCAGAAAAGTTCAGGAAAAGTTGATTCTGAACCCACTCAATGATATTTTTTTTCTCTTTTTAAAGAAACTTCCTCCTTCTTCTCATGTTAACATCAGTTATTAGATTGTAGGACAACATGAATATGAAGTTCACAGCTTCATCAATATATTTCAGAAAGTGTGTTAAAGAATGTATATGAGGTGAACAGATTAGACTTGTTTTCAAAATCATGCTGAAACAATCATAAAAAATCTGTTAAGTTTCTAAACTGTTTGTTTTGTGTCTGTTTCAGTGACATTTTGTAGGAGAAGCAAACATTTCTATGGAGGCTCAAAGTGAGGAGGAGGTGGAGGTGGATGGATGGTTCATCAAAGCTTGTGACTTTTACTCTGGAGATCAATGTTTGTTTCATGTTTTCTGTCCACATCTATTAGGTTAACAAAATCCTTTTCTAGTTCTTCATTTGTCACAGAGAAATAAAACTGAGATGATTAAAAAAAACTCTGTCCCAGAAAATGCATTTGAATGTCTTTCTTTTCTTTGTTTGCCTTGTGGTAATATTGTAAATAGTTTTTTTTTGATGATGTACCTTTGTTTCTGAAGCAGTGGTGACATCTACTGGCCAAACCTTTGTATTATTCTGAGTATGCAGCATGCTCTGCTCATGTTTATTTGTCAATAAGAGTAACAAGAGGTGTTCTGCTAGACGTTACCCTCAGAGGCCACATGCAGAGGACTTCTGACACAGAAGAGTAGCAGGACAGTAAAGAATTATGACAGCTCCTAAATTTCTGGACAGAAAGTGCACATGGTATGTGTTTGTATTTTATTTTGCCCTTATAATATCTTATGTTTGGGCATTATTTTTGTACTAATAAGAAAATAAATGCTGGTCAGACATCATTATACATCTGGAAATGTACAGATGCACTGACTGATTTTACACTGTGGAGAGAAATAATTATTTTCATCAGTGTGCAGCACTGTTCATGTGTGTTGTGTTTGATCCATATATTCATGGATTTTACTCTGAAAATATCAACAAAATAAAACCCAGAGTTTATCCGTAGAAAAATGAAGATGTTAAAATGTTTTCAACTGAGCAGAGCAGTTTTACTGGTTCAAAAAGAAGCAGCTTGTATGAGACATATGTGTGTAATATGGTGACAAAGTTGGGTTTTTACAAATTCCATTATAGTTTTGAATGAAGTGTTTAGTTTTGTAAAGGATCTGAGGTGTTCTGTTACTGGCTGCTTGTGTGAACTGTGTGTAGTGTTTTGACAAAATGAGTCCTGTTTTCAAAATCATGCTGAAACAATCATAAAAAAAACTGAAGCAAACATTTGTATGGAGGCTCAAAGTGAGGAGGAGGTGGAGGTGGATGGATGGTTCATCAAAGCTTGTGACTTTTACTCTGGAGATCAATGTTTGTTTCATGTTTTCTGTTTTCTAACAACTTCAACATGTTTCTTTTAAAAATGATCATGATGTTTCCTTAAACTCAACCAAGTAGTTTATTTTTTAACCCGAACTGTGTGTGAATGTGAACACAATGTTGTTAATGAATGCAGTTACATTTTAATGTTCATAAAATCTTACCTCTCGTTTTCCAGACACAGTTTTTCATTCTCCTTGTCGAGTCTGTTGTGGAGAGAAAGAGGAGACAAACAGTCGTCAGTTCAGAGATGAAACACAAAGTGAGAGAAACTAAAATAAGATGAACTCACAGAGCAGAAACAGAGCAGGAGCAGTTTGAGAGGAGGAAGGGTGTGTGTGTGTGTGGGGGGGGGGGGGGGGGGGGGGGCTGGCAGAGACCATAACACCATCTGCATCTAACTAATTGATCAGTCAGTTGATTGAAAGAAGATTATTTTTGATTTACAATTAGCAGTTCCAGCTTCTCAAATGTGAATATTGTCTGATAGTAAATTGACGACTTCCTCTGAAATCAATCATGTCTTCTTTTGAACAATCACTCCTGTTGGTCTCACTGCAGACAAAGACCACCAGGGTGAGAAATTAAGATTGTATGTTATCAATCCAGACACAGAAACTGATGGATACACAGAAACTACCAAGAAGACACCAGAAAAGTTCAGGAAAAGTTGATTCTGTTCACACTGAATGATTTCTCTCCTCTTTTAATAGTTTCCCTCTACTTCTCATCAGTGTGTGAAAGGATGAACATGAGGTGAACAGATCAGACTCATCAATGTCATCACCACCTGCTGCAACGTCCTGCTCCTGTGAGGAAGACCTGAAGTTCAGCCTGCAGCAGATGACGAGCACTCTTATGATGCTACTTCATCAGTATGAAAAGAAACATTCAAAGTAGAGCCAGAGCCATATATTGATTAGCCAACATTATTGATCTGATACTGGCCAATCACAGCTCTATCAGCTCTACATTGGTGTTGGCTTATATGTTGTCCAACACACAATAAACAAAGTTAAAGATGAACTTGACTGGTAGCATTATTTCCCCATATCTTCTATAGATATCACAATAACATTTCATATTTTCTTTCACTCATACTAACTAATGTTGGTATCTGCCCCAAAATACAGTATCAGTCGGGCTCTAATTAAAAGCAAAAGTACGTTCGTATGAACGTCAAAACAATCTGAAAACACAAAGCTTCCAGCAGAACTAAAATAAAATATACAGTGTATTATATATTCATATATAGTAATAATCATATACAACCTTATTCCAAAAAAGGTGGATGTTGTATTTAATGTAAATAAACACAATGTAATGGTTTTCAAATATCTTGTGTACTAACACAAGATATTTAAAGCTTAAACCGATAGATGTTGTTGATCTTTTGTAAATATAAATTGTGAATCTGAAGCCTGCAGCAGCTTCCAAAGCAGTTGGGACTGGATCATGTTCACCACAGTGATACATCAGCTTTTCTGTTGGAAAGTAAAGTGTGTAAAAATGTTTCAGATGAGAAGAATGTAGTGTTGTGATGCTGCTGCTGTGTTGAGGTGCTAGAAGGAGGCACTAGAGTGCTTTGTCAGTGCTGTGTGCACTAGGAGCTGTTCAAGGGCAGGCAGTGTTTTACCTGCTCCTAAATAAAGACACAATCATGTTTCAACAAGTCCTCCTCTCTGTTTTTTTCACTTGAGAAACATTTTTCCCACAATAGTCTGAGATATAACACTCAGTAAGTGTTTAGGATGTAATTGTTGAAGTTTTGAAAGCAAAGTTTTGGAGGTTACTCCAAATGTGACAGTTACCCATGATGCCATGGGCACTAACACACCCCCATACTATCACAGATGCTGTCTTTTGAAGTTCATGCTGCAACAATCTGGATGGTCACAACTTGATTCATTAAATCAGATTCAGAATGAGCAGCAGCAGTTGTTGTACTTAGAGGAGGAGAGTATTTGTCTTTGGGGGGGGCACTGTTTCTCAGCCCACTGGTCCATGTGTGTATGATTCTGGTTTGATTTTAAAGTTATTTTTCACGAAATGAACAACTTTTGATACCAGGATTCCATGTTTGAAACAATGACTTGTACGATGTCCTGTTGAAATTTGTTGTTGTTGTAAAAGAGTTGATGCTTTGTGTTTTTTAATAATATATAATAACAATATCTCTAAAAAAAATCAGACCTAGACTACATCATTAGAAAAATAAAAGTGTTCAAATGTTTTAGATTGAGTCCAGCAGTGTGTAACTGCTTCAAACAGAATCAGATTGTATGAGACCTGTGTGTCCTACAGGGACAATGTGTGTTTTTTACAAATGATGTAGTTTTGAATGAAGTGTTTAGTTTTGTAAAGGATCTGAGGTGTTCTGTTACTGGCTGCTTGTGTGAACTGTGTGTAGTGTTTTGACAAAATGAGTCCTGTTTTCAAAATCATGCTGAAACAATCATAAAAAAACTGAAGCAAACATTTCTATGGAGGCTCAAAGTGAGGAGGAGGTGGAGGTGGATGGATGGTTCATCAAAGCTTGTGACTTTTACTCTGGAGATCAATGTTTGTTTCATGTTTTCTGTCCACATCTATTAGGTTAACAAAATCCTTTTCTAGTTCTTCATTTGTCACAGAGAAATAAAACTGAGATGATTAAAAAAAAAACTCTGTCCCAGAAAATGCATTTGAATGTCTTTCTTTTCTTTGTTTGCCTTGTGGTAATATTGTAAATAGTTTGGTTTTTTTTTGATGATGTACCTTTGTTTCTGAAGCAGTGGTGACATCTACTGGCCAAACCTTTGTATTATTCTGAGTATGCAGCATGCTCTGCTCATGTTTATTTGTCAATAAGAGTAACAAGAGTTGTTCTGCTAGACGTTACCCTCAGAGGCCACATGCAGAGGACCTCTGACACAGAAGAGTAGCAGTACAGTAAAGAATTATGACAGCTCCTAAACTTCTGGACAGAAAGTGCACATGGTATGTGTTTGTATTTTATTTTGCCCTTATAATATCTTATGTTTGGGCATTATTTTTGTACTAATAACAAAATAAATGCTGGTCAGACATCAGTCAGAGCGTAGCTTTTCTGTCTCAGAAGAAAACTTTGGAAGCAGTTATACAGGTCATCAGAGCTGTTATTATTATTATCATCCTACTTTGTCTCCAGAAATAAATCCTGTCTGAATGAGACTATGAGGTGGACTAACTCTGCTGAATGAACTTCAGTCTTTGACACTAAATTACAAGTAGTGTTAAAAACATTTGAGACAGAGGGAGCTGCAGATTTGTGTCCTCTCAGACTCTGTGTTGTCTACAGAACTGAACCTGTAAAAAGATCTGTGTCACCAGTGAGAGAAACAAATGAAACTATTCAGACATTTAAACACTAACCCCCAAATGTTTTTTCTGTCTTTATGTAGCCTCCTCTATATTCTATTTACAACATGTTCTCTTCTGATTTTCAGGACAAAATACAACATTTGGAAATGTACAGATGTTCTGACTGATTTTACACTGTGGAGAGAAATAATTATTTTCATCAGTGTGCAGCACTGTTCATGTGTGTTGTGTTTGATCCATATATTCATGGATTTTACTCTGAAAATATCAACAAAATAAAACCCAGAGTTTATCCTTAGAAAAATGAAGATGTTAAAATGTTTTCAACTGAGCAGAGCAGTTTTACTGGTTCAAAAAGAAGCAGCTTGTATGAGACATATGTGTGTAATATGGTGACAAAGTTGGGTTTTTACAAATTCTATTATAGTTTTGAATGAAGTGTTTAGTTTTGTAAAGGATCTGAGGTGTTCTGTTACTGGCTGCTTGTGTGAACTGTGTGTAGTGTTTTGACAAAATGAGTCCTGTTTTCAAAATCATGCTGAAACAATCATAAAAAAACTGAAGCAAACATTTGTATGGAGGCTCAAAGTGAGGAGGAGGTGGAGGTGGATGGATGGTTCATCAAAGCTTGTGACTTTTACTCTGGAGATCAATGTTTGTTTCATGTTTTCTGTTTTCTAACAACTTCAACATGTTTCTTTTAAAAATGATCATGATGTTTCCTTAAACTCAACCAAGTAGTTTATTTTTTAACCCGAACTGTGTGTGAATGTGAACACAATGTTGTTAATGAATGTAGTTACATTTTAATGCTCATAAAATCTTACCTCATCAACCATTCATTAGACTCCATGAATCTATTGTGGAGAGAAAGAGGAGACAAACAGTCGTCAGTTCAGAGATGAAACACAAAGTGAGAGAAAACTAAAATAAGATGAACTCACAGAGCAGAAACAGAGCAGGAGCAGTTTGAGAGGAGGAAGGTGTGTGTGTGTGTGTGTGTGTGTGTGTGTGTCTGTGTGTGTGGGAGGTGGGGGGGTATTTTAGATGGAGGCTGGGAGAGACCATAACACCATCTGCCTCTGAGAACACTGCTGATGATCACAAACTTTTGACAGAATAACTGGTGAACTAATAAATTAATCAGTTGATTGAAAGAAGATTATTTCTGATTTACAATTAACAGTTCCAGCTTCTCAAATGTGAATATTGTCTGATAGTAAATTGATGACTTCCTCTGAAATCAATCATGTCTTCTTTTGAACAATCACTCCTGTTGGTCTCACTGCAGACAAAGACCACCAGGGTGAGAAATTAAGATTGTATGTTATCAATCCAGACACAGAAACTGATGGATACACAGAAACTACCAAGAAGACACCAGAAAAGTTCAGGAAAAGTTGATTGTTTCCACTGAATGATTTCTCTCCTCTTTTAATAGTTTCCCTCTACTTCTCATCAGTGTGTGAAAGGATGAACATGAGGTGAACAGATCAGACTCATCAATGTCATCACCACCTGCTGCAACGTCCTGCTCCTGTGAGGAAGAACTGAAGTTCAGCCTGCAGCAGATGACGAGCACTCTTATGATGCTACTTCATCAGTATGAAAAGAAACATTCAAAGTAGAGCCAGAGCCATATATTGATTAGCCAACATTATTGATCTGATACTGGCCAATCACAGCTCTATCAGCTCTACATTGGTGTTGGCTTATATGTTGTCTAACACACAATAAACAAAGTTAAAGATGAATTTGACTGGTAGCATTATTTCCCCATATCTTCTATAGATATCACAATAACATTTCATATTTTCTTTCACTCATACTAACTAATGTTGGTATCTGCCCCAAAATCCAGTATCAGTCGGGCTCTAATTAAAAGCAAAAGTACGTTCGTATGAACGTCAAAACAATCTGAAAACACAAAGCTTCCAGCAGAACTAAAATAAAATATACAGTGTATTATATATTCATATATAGTAATAATCATATACAACCTTATTCCAAAAAAGGTGGATGTTGTATTTAATGTAAATAAACACAATGTAATGGTTTTCAAATATCTTGTGTACTAACACAAGATATTTAAAGCTTAAACCGATAGATGTTATTGATCTTTTGTAAATATAAATTGTGAATTTGAAGCCTGCAGCAGCTTCCAAAGCAGTTGGGACTGGATCATGTTCACCACAGTGATACATCAGCTTTTCTGTTGTAAAGTAAAGTGTGTAAAAATGTTTCAGATGAGAAGAATGTAGTGTTGTGATGCTGCTGCTGTGTTGAGGTGCTAGAAGGAGGCACTAGAGTGCTTTGTCAGTGCTGTGTGCACTAGGAGCTGTTCAAGGGCAGGCAGTGTTTTACCTGCTCCTAAATAAAGACACAATCATGTTTCAACAAGTCCTCCTCTCTGTTGTTTTTCACTTGAGAAACATTTTTCCCACAATAGTCTGAGATATAACACTCAGTAAGTGTTTAGGATGTAATTGTTGAAGTTTTGAAAGCAAAGTTTTGGAGGTTAGTCCAAATGTGATGGTTACCCATGATGCCATGGGCACTAACACACCCCCATACTATCACAGATGCTGTTTTTTGAAGTTCATGCTGCAACAATCTGGATGGTCACAACTTGATTCATTAAATCAGATTCAGAATGAGCAGCAGCAGTTGTTGTACTTTGAGGAGGAGAGTATTTGTCTTTGGGGGGGGCACTGTTTCTCAGCCCACTGGTCCATGTGTGTATGATTCTGGTTTGATTTTAAAGTTATTTTTCACTAAATGAACAACTTTTGATACCAGGATTCCATGTTTGAAACAATGACTTGTACGATGTCCTGTTGAAATTTGTTGTTGTTGTAAAAGAGTTGATGCTTTGTGTTTTTTTAATAATATATAATAACAATATCTCTAAAAAATCAGACCTAGACTACATCATTATAAAAATAAAAATGTTCAAATGTTTTAGATTGAGTCCAGCAGTGTGTAACTGCTTCAAACAGAATCAGATTGTATGAGACCTGTGTGTCCTACAGGGACAATGTGTGTTTTTTACAAATGATGTAGTTTTGAATGAAGTGTTTAGTTTTGTAAAGGATCTGAGGTGTTCTGTTACTGGCTGCTTGTGTGAACTGTGTGTAGTGTTTTGACAAAATGAGTCCTGTTTTCAAAATCATGCTGAAACAATCATAAAAAAACTGAAGCAAACATTTGTATGGAGGCTCAAAGTGAGGAGGAGGTGGAGGTGGATGGATGGTTCATCAAAGCTTGTGACTTTTACTCTGGAGATCAATGTTTGTTTCATGTTTTCTGTTTTCTAACAACTTCAACATGTTTCTTTTAAAAATGATCATGATGTTTCCTTAAACTCAACCAAGTAGTTTATTTTTTAACCCTAACTGTGTGTGAATGTGAACACAATGTTGTTAATGAATGTAGTTACATTTTAATGTTCATAAAATCTTACCTCATCAACCATTCATTAGACTTCATGAATCTATTGTGGAGAGAAAGAGGAGACAAACAGTCGTCAGTTCAGAGATGAAACACAAAGTGAGAGAAACTAAAATAAGATGAACTCACAGAGCAGAAACAGAGCAGGAGCAGTTTGAGAGGAGGAAGGTGTGTGTGTGTGTGTGTGTGTGTGTGTGTGTCTGTGTGTGTGGAGGTGGGGGGGTGTTTTAGATGGAGGCTGGGAGAGACCATAACACCATCTGCCTCTGAGAACACTGCTGATGATCACAAACTTTTGACAGAATAACTGGTGAACTAATAAATTAATCAGTTGATTGAAAGAAGATTATTTCTGATTTACAATTAACAGTTCCAGCTTCTCAAATGTGAATATTGTCTGATAGTAAATTGACGACTTCCTCTGAAATCAATCATGTCTTCTTTTGAACAATCACTCCTGTTGGTCTCACTACAGACAAAGACCACCAGGGTGAGAAATTAAGATTGTATGTTATCAATCCAGACACAGAAACTGATGGATACACAGAAACTACCAAGAAGACACCAGAAAAGTTCAGGAAAAGTTGATTGTTTCCACTGAATGATTTCTCTCCTCTTTTAATAGTTTCCCTCTACTTCTCATCAGTGTGTGAAAGGATGAACATGAGGTGAACAGATCAGACTCATCAATGTCATCACCACCTGCTGCAACGTCCTGCTCCTGTGAGGAAGAACTGAAGTTCAGCCTGCAGCAGATGATGAGCACTCTTATGATGCTACTTCATCAGTATATTCATATATAGTAATAATCATATACAACCTTATTCCAAAAAAGGTGGATGTTGTATTTAATGTAAATAAACACAATGTAATGGTTTTCAAATATCTTGTGTACTAACACAAGATATTTAAAGCTTAAACCGATAGATGTTGTTGATCTTTTGTAAATATAAATTGTGAATTTGAAGCCTGCAGCAGCTTCCAAAGCAGTTGGGACTGGATCATGTTCACCACAGTGATACATCAGCTTTTCTGTTGGAAAGTAAAGTGTGTAAAAATGTTTCAGATGAGAAGAATGTAGTGTTGTGATGCTGCTGCTGTGTTGAGGTGCTAGAAGGAGGCACTAGAGTGCTTTGTCAGTGCTGTGTGCACTGTGTACACTTTTCTATATTTCCTTGTTTTTATTGCTTGTTCACTATTTATTGTCTTTGTTATTGATGTTCCTCTATTTTTGCGATCCACTTTGCTGCTCTAACACTGGAAATGTCCCCACTGTGAGACTAATAAAGGAATATCTTATCTTAATGACTTACATTTCCCTTTGGTCCACATGATCAGGGTTGTCTGTTGGCTCGTCTTTGTCAGGCATACTGAATCCTGGACAGTCTGGTCCCTGCTGCTGCTCTGGGCTGTAACACAACACACGCACACGCACACGCACACACACACACACACACACACACACACAGAGTTTAGATTAAAGATGGTGGAGTGCTCTGGTCTCTGACTCTGGAGTGAACTGGAGAAGTCTCACAGTCAACAGTCAGTTAGAGACCCTCAGTTCATCTCTGAGCTTCAGTCTGTGGCTCATGTTGTCCATACAGAGGGATCTCAGAGGGATGGACACCCTCCTCTGTGTCCTCTGTGTGTGTGGACTCATTATTTGCACCTTTAAAACATTTGACACAGAGGGAGCTGCAGATTTGTGTCCTCTCAGACTCTGTGTTGTCTACAGAACTGAATCTGCTTCACCAGCTTCTGATTGTTATTGAAAACATTAAAAATGACTGCGTTTAATTTCGGTGAGCTGGTTTCAGGGTCCTGGTGTTGAGTTTGGCTCACTGTTGTAGTTTTCTTGCACGCTTTGGGTCCTATACGCAGTCATTCTAGACAATCGTGTTTCCACCAGAAGCAGCTCGGCGCTCTGCTCCGTGGAGAACACACAGCAAGTCTATTTTTGATGGAAGGCGTGTCAAGCTGTGCAGAGATCGAGCCAGAGAGGAAGTCCCCAAACGAAAGGTATAGTAAATCCGGTCAATTTTCAAAATAAAGCATCTCATGTCGACGATGGATCGTATTTCACTTCTTTAATTCAACAATACGTCATAGCTGGTGGCAACAGGCCAGAAGTCACAGGCAGGTCAAAAGTCTTTTGACAACATGGACGACGAGAGGTTCATCCTTGATGTCAAAAAACACCCAATTTTGTATGACATCAGCGACCCTTTTCATGAGGACAAGTGTGGGAAGTGAGGTTATAATCCATCACTGTCTACTTTTATTTTGAATTAATGAATGTGACTCATTGGCGTAGCCACGGGTGTGCCAGTGCCACCCACAGAGCCAGCTGGCACACCCAAAAAACTGAATGCATTTTTTTATATATATATAGCTTTTCCTAACATGTTTGACTCACCAGTCGATCAATTTGTAAAAATTGCCACCAGACGAAGCGGGTTGTGACACCTGCACCTGGCAACCAACCTAATGACCTGACTGTGACCCCCCGCCCAGCGAGCACTGCAGGAGCGATAAAAGTGTTAGTAGCTAGAGTGCTGCTAGCAATGAAACAGAGTTCATTGATAAATTATTTTAAAAAACCAAGACTTGACCTCCAGGAGTCAAGTTCTACAACCGAGGAGGATGTTTCCTCTCCATCGACAAGCAGGCCCACTGCAGCGGCTCCTCGAGAACGGTCTGTCTGCGGACTGCAAGAGAGAGGCATGTCGTGTAGTGGGCGTGTCGTGTAGTGACGTCACTACAAGACACGCCCATTACACAAGGGGAAATCACGTTAAACCACGCAAGATGTAAAATGAGACCTCTGCAAAAGCTAGAGAAGACAGGAAGTGAAGTAAAAGAAGAAGAAACCCGCCATAAAACAGAAAAAGAAGAAGAAGAAGAAGAAAAAGAATAATAATAATGGCGGACCGTATGCAGACAGCGTATTTTATTTATCGTATACATAGTCGTAGCATGGGAGCAGGGAGGGTCGTCACACTGCTCTCTCCTCAGTAGCCTACAAAATGGAGAATTTACAAATGAATTCCCCATTAAGGATGAATAAAATTACTGTCATCACACATTCTTTTACTTTTTTACTTTACTACTTTCACATTCATAATAGTCTAACATAGGCCCCCCTTTTCAAATAAATCTACACATTATGCTCTTACACACAAGCGCTGACATTATCTATTTATTATTTAGCTCATTAATTCTTGTCCTGAGTGTTTTTTCTCATGGCAGAGTCAAAGAAAAATTTCCACCTCAATCCCTATTGATTAATGGAAAATACATTTTTCTGAGTCTGAAGTAATGCCAGCTTTTGTAGGCTAATTTGCTACTTTAATATTCATTAAATCCTGCCTTAAAAAATCTTTTCCCACTCAAATAATAATAATAATAATAATAATGACAACAACGACATTTGTATGCTTTTGAATACATTCATTATAGGGCAAAGAAGCAAAACAGCTGAATTTTGTGCAGCTGGAACACGTTCAAACTATTAGTAGCTACTTGGGTTCATATCTCTTTAAGAACCGTGTCGTGTAGTGACACCACTACACGACACGCCCACTACACGGCATTACACGACACGCCTCTCTCTTGCAGGCCGCAGACGGATACATTTGGGCTCCTCCGGCTCCGACACACGGGCTGCAGCTAACGGCAACTTGGCAGACGTTTCCATGGAAACCACTGATCTCTCCGCGGTGGACGAGCCTCCATGCCAGCCGAAACTTCAGGCTTTCCCCTGCACAGAGGCTGTCAGTGGAAAGAGGAGGAATTTTTCCGCTAAATGGTATGCCCGCTACAGTTGGTTGGAGTACAGCATTAAAATGGATGCGGTTTTTTGCAAGTCTTGTCACCACTTCAGCACAGATATTAAGGAGGACAGATTCGGAAGAATAGGAATGAGAGACTGGGGACATCTAGGTCAGTTTCGTGTGAAACATGAAAAAAGTAAAGCTCACTCTTCTGCTGTGGCCCGGCATAAAGGTTACATAGAGATACAGCGAGCTGGAAACAGTGATATCCTACATCAGGTCACAAAGGATAAAGAAGAGCGTTTCACTGACCTTATTGAAAGAAACCGGGCACACGTAAAAGTTGTCATTGATATTTTGCTGTTTTGTACAAAACAGGGCATTGCACTGTGAGGTCATAAGGAGGATACTGAAAGCCTGAATAGAGGAAATTTTCTCGAGTTATTCAAATTGATTTGCGATTATGACCCTGACATAAAAAAGCGCTTTGATGAGCTTCCAAACAACGCAAAAAAAAATGATGAGCCCTGACATTCAGAATGATATCCTTGAAACTGCAGCATCTCTACTCCTCCGAAAAATTAAAGCGGAGCTGCATGCACAGACAGACACATACTATGCCATTTTAGCTGACGAATATAAGGATCTCTCAAAGAAAGAACTTGTTGCTGTCTGCTTAAGGTATGTGTATAACGGTAACCTGAGAGAGAGAGCCGTCGGATTTGTCGCGACAGATGACATGACATCATCTGGCATCACACAAAAGATTTTGGAAGTACTGAAACCCCTGCAACTGGATCCTGCATTGTGTGTCGGTTTCAGTTTTGACGGAGCAGCAGTTATGTCCGGTGAGAAAGCTGGGGTGCAGGTGCAGCTCAAAAAATCTTTTCCCCATGCAGTGTATGTACACTGCCACTCCCACCGTCTTAATCTGGTGCTTTCAACAGCTTCCAAAGTGTCTCCTACTGTGGCCACATTTTTTGATGTTTTGAATTCACTGCATCATTTCATGACCGGAGCCAACAGACATGCACGATTTCTACAAATCCAAGAAGAACTTCACCCCAACGCACCCCGTCTGGAGCTTGTGCGCTCCACGGATATTAGATGGAGTTCAAAATCCGAGTCTGTGAGTCGAGTTTTAACATTGTATGATGTCATATTAGAAACACTGAGTGAGTTTGCGGAGGGATCAGGTCAGACCAAAATAGATGCAGAGTCTCTCCTGCAACAACTACAGACCAAAAGATTCATTTTTCTTCTTGTTGCTTTTTCTAAACTGTTTGGTGCAAGTGATTTTGTGACAAAAAGCCTACAGTCCCCATCTGTGTCAGTGACTGACTGTATCCACATGATTGAGGGCCTCAAAGAAACTTTCGCTGCTTTCAGGAGTAACTTAGACGGGGAATTCGAGAGAATAATCAGTCTAACTGATGACATCATGAAGAAAAACGATGTACAGAACTGGGATGTAGCAGGTGTACGCAACAGAAAGCTGCCTGCCAAGTTTGCTGACTCGCATGTGGCCTCTACAGTGGGCAGGTCACCCATCAGGAGTGATTCTGATTTGAAGTCCTTGTGGATTATGATCCTTGACAGACAGCTGATCGAACTGAACAACCGCTTTCAGAATGACTCTTATGGAATAATGAAAGCTTCTGCATCCCTGCTGCCTACATCAGATGTGTTTTGCCAGCTGGACTTATTGCATGCACCGAGCAGGCATTATGGACTTGCTGTGGAGGACTGTGAAGTGAATGTATTTAGGGAACTGATCAAAAGGAAAGTGGACAGGGGACATCAGTTCCCATCCATCATTGAAGTCCTAGACTCTTGTGACAGAGACGTTTTCCCCAAGATGAACAGTTTGCTTCGCATTCTCATTTCACTGCCTGTTACAAGTTGCTCTGTGGAGCGCCTTTTTTCAGTGGTGAACAGGATTAAAACCAGCAGCAGAGCTACAATGCTCACTGAGAGACTTAATAGCATCTCATTGCTCATGTTCGAAAAAGAGCTTGCAGACAAACTGGACTCTGACGAAATAATAAACCTGTTCAAGGCCAAGCCACGCCGCCTTGCCTTGTGAAGCTGCAATCCGAAGGTGGGAAGTTCAGATGCTTAAATAATATGTACATGTGATAGTGTGAGTAAGAAATAAATAGGATAAGATAAACAGGTTTACTTATAAATATTACAGGAAATACATTTGAAAATTGTTAACAACTCATTTAAATCGCGTTAAAAACATGTGTTTAAAGGTTGAAAAGTTATTATGATGTATTTCAGAAGTTGAGAATGTGTTTGATTATACAAGTTAATGCCTGCCAGTGATTTTGAATGTGTTAGTCTGAATTTATTAGTTTTGCCTGCAGGCCTGTAGGGGGAGCCCTTGCCGCTCTGCTTTAGGCAAATTATGAAACTGGCAACACTTTCCCCCTTCAGAGGGGCATTACATGCACACAGTAAAAAAAATATTCTATTTGTTGAGAATAAATTTGGCACACCCAGTGTTTGCTGGTGTACACCCAGTGTCTTTTTTCTGGCTACGCCACTGACACAAACTTTAAATAAAGTATATAAAAGATGTAGTTACAGTGTCTTTAGATGGTGAAAAACAAACGTCACAAGTGAAGAAAGAAACAGAAAAGAAAACTGTTCAGCTGCTTCAGTTCCTAAAACAGGAAGGTTGTTTCTGACCACTGACCACAGAAAGAACAAGATGTGTTGATGAATTTCTTTCACATTATTTCTTAAAAGATATTTTACAGGTTAAGTCAACAATTGTCTCCAGTGTTTTTCCTGTAATAAACCTGTAAACCTGTGATCAAACTGTAGTAACTGTGTCCTTTCTGTTTTTATTCTGATGATCTGAGTAAAAATTCTACCTACAAGACTTTTACATGTATCTGTCAAAGGGACAGAGACAAAGCTACCAAAAAACACTTGTAGAAACACAGCAGTTTGGTATTTTAATAAAAATGTTTGTATTTTCCAAACAGAGGCCATCAGATTTTAGAAGTTGGATGACTGGTAAGATGTTATTTTTAAACCAGTTGTCAAAAAATTCTTTTGGTATAAAATATCCCCATTGTTCTAAATAAAGGACTAATTAGGAAAACTTGTTTAAACAGTCAGAACAAGATTTTGACAAACAGTCACTTCCTTGTTTAATCGATCTCCTAACTTCTGAAATAGCGTTTAGGCAACCCTCTCTCAGATTCTCTCAGCATGCACTCAAAATATATATAATAATATGAACAAATCAGTTATAATAAATCTGTGTTGTTAACATCAGTGAAATTAAAATTCAAAATAAAGTTTTCAACAGTATTTCACATGAGAATTACATCCTGGTCTTAAACATTAAATTCTGCCCTCTTGAACTCTTTTATTTGACAAAGTGAACTTCAAGTTACTTTGGTAGAATGTAACTAAGTACTGTAGGTTCATTAAGAAGTCAAGGTTAATGTATTTTACTTCAGTATTTTCTTTTCATGCTGCTTCATCCTTCTACTCCACGACAAAATATTGTTCCTTTTAGTTCACTACAACTTTCTGACCTGTTTTTTTCCACATTGCATAAAATAACTGTACAAACAGATGTCGTAATAAGATTAATTAAATAATATAAAACACATAGTTACAGTACCTTTAGATGGTGAAAATACTGCGTCACAACTGAGAGGAACAAAAGTGAAACTATTCAGATGTCTGAAGCCTCCTCTCACCACAGACGTATATGTCTAAGCCGCCCACATCAGGAGGTTGTCTCATTCATCATAGAAGGAGCAGCACGTGTTCACTTATTTTATTTATCATCAGAGGTTAAATCCACAGTTACTTCCAGTGTATTTTCTGTAATAAACCTTTTCCAACAGGACACTGAACCTGGTACAGTAACAGTGTCCTTTTTTCTGTTATTATTCTTATGATCACAGTAAAAACTCTCTTTATCTACGAGACATTTACATGCAGCTGTCAAAGGGACACAGAGTTTTCTGAAAAACTCTAAGAACACCTGCTGTTGTTGCTTCTTTTGGAGTTTTAGTTTTTAGTTTTAGCAGTTTGGTATTTTAATAAAAAATGTCTCTGTGTTCAAAACAGAGACCATCAGAGTTTGAAGCTGGGCGGCCAGTAAGATGTTATTTTTTAAAAAGTTGTCAAAAAAACAAAAACAAAAATTCTTTTGGTTCAAAATATCCCTGTTGTTCTAAATGAAGGACTAATAAGAAGAAACTAATCCCCCAAAACTCTCCTTCAACCAGTCATGACAAGATGGTGACAGTCACTTTCTCATTTAGTTCAGAGCTGCAGATAAAACAAACACTGTTTTTTCATCCTCTACATTTTGAAATGGTGTTTCCAGTCCTCACTCAGCTTCACCACAGACTTTACACACATTAGTCTTCTACAGTTACACTTCTTCTTTCTGCTTCCTCTGTAACGTCTGCTGTTTTTTCCCACATATCTATGATCTAATCTGCATTACATGAATTAATCTTATTAACTTCAGTGGAAGTAAAATCCCAAATGTTAGTCGACAGTCTTTGACAAGATAATTAATTAAAGTATTAACAAACAGTTACAAAACCTTTTGTTAGTAAAAAACAACAAAAAATAACATCACAAGTGAGAAACATGTGAGAACTGACAGTCACATGTTAGTGGCTCAAACTTCCACTTTTAGTTTCCTCTACACAGTTTACTTGTTTTTCCCTCATATATATGAAGTAATCAGCTATAGTAGATGAATTATGTTAACTTCAGTGAAAACTAAATTCAAAATAAAGTTTTTCAACAGTATTTCACATCAGAATCATATCCTGTCCTTTAACATAAAATTTCTACCTTCTTGAATTTAAAAATAAATCCACTCTAGAAAGATAAATACAGATTATATTTGACACTCTGCTCCTCCTAATAATGAACAAAGTGAACTTTAAATTACTGCAGTGGAATTTAACTCAGTACATTTACCCAGAAACTGTAATTACGTACAATTCTGAGGTACTTGTATTTAACTTGGGTGTTTTTTTCTTTTCATGCTTCTTCACTTCATTCTACTCAACAATTATTCTGAAGGAAATATTTTTCTTTATAGTCACTATGAATTTACAACCTGTTTCTCCTTTTTAAAAAATTTGTTCTCCAGATTGAAGGAAATAATTAATTAAAGTATATAAAAGATGTAGTTACAGTGTCTTTAGATGGTGAAAAAACAAACTGCGTCACAAGTGAAGAAAGAAACAGAAAAGAAAACTGTTCAGCTGCTTCAGTTCCTAAAACAGGTTGTTTCTGATCACTAACCACAGAAAGAACAAGATGTGTTGATGAATTTCTTTCACATTATTTCTTAAAAGATATTTTACAGGTTAAGTCAACAATTGTCTCCAGTGTATTTCCTATAATAAACCTGTAAACCTGTGATCAAACTGTAGTAACTGTGTCCTTCTTTCTGTTTTTATTCTGATGATCGGAGTAAAAATTCTACCTACAAGATAATAATGCATCTGTCAAAGGGACGGAGTTATCTAAAAAAAAAAAAAAAAAAACTCTTAGAACACCTGCTGATTTATTTGGATTCTCTTTTGAATGTTTAGCAGTTTGGTATTTTAATAAAAATGTTTGTATATTTCAAACAGAGGCCATCAGAGTTTAGAAGTTGGGGGACTAGTAAGATGTTATTTTTAAACCAGTTGTTAAAAAAAAAAAAAAATCTTTTGGTAGAAAATGTCCCTGTTGTTCTAAATAAAAGAACGAATCTCTTCTTTCAACCAGTCACAACAAAATGGCGACAGACTGTCACTTCCTTATTTAATCGAGTTTCCAACTTCTGAAATGGCGTTTACAAAACCCTCTCAGATTCTCTCCACACTTAAAACGTGTGCGTGGACTCGAACTAGACCTCCACCTCTCTGCATCCACTGCAAATCTGCTGTTTTTCCCGCATATGAACAAATCAGTTATAATAAATCTGTGTTGTTAACATCAGTGAAATTAAAATTCAAAATTAAGTTTTCAACAGTATTTCACATGAGAATTACATCCTGCTCTTAAACATTAAATTCTGTCCTCTTGAACTCTTTTATTTGACAAAGTGAACTTCAAGTTACTTTGGTAGAATGTAACTAAGTACTGTAGGTTCATTAAGAAGTCAAGGTTAATGTATTTTACTTCAGTATTTTCTTTTCATGCTGCTTCATCCTTCTACTCCACGACAAAATATTGTTCCTTTTAGTTCACGACAACTTTATGACCTGTTTTTCTTTTTGTATAACAACTGTACAAACAGATGTCGTAATAAAATTAATCAAATAATATAAAACACATAGTTACAGTACCTTTAGATGGTGAAAATACTGCGTCACAACTGAGAGAAACAAAAGTGAAACTATTCAGCTGCCTGAAGCCTCCTCCCACTAAGGAGGAAGTTGTCTCATTCATCTTAGAAGGAGCAGCACGTGTTCACTTATTTTACTTTATCATCAGAAGTTAAATCCACAGTTACTTCAGTGTATTTCTTGTAATAAATCTTTTCCAACAGGACACTGAACCTGGTACAGTAACAGTGTCCTTTTTTTCTGTTATTATTCTTATGATCACAGTAAAAACTCTCTTTATCTACAAGACATTTACATGCAGCTGTCAAAGGGACACAGAGTTTTCTGAAAAACTCTAAAAACACCTGCTGTTGTTGCTTCTTTTGGAGTTTTAGCAGTTTGGTATTTTAATAAAAATGTCTTTATTTCAAACAGAGACCATCAGAGTTTAGAAGTTTAACAACTTGTCAAAAATTTAAAATATCTTTTTGTACAAAACATCCCTGATCATCTAAATAAAATACTAATAAGAAGAAATTAATCCCCCAAACTCTTCTTCATCCAGTCATGACAAGATGGTGACAGACAGTCACGTCCTCATTTAGTTCAGAGCTGCAGATAAAACAAACACCGTTTATTCATTCTCGTCATTCTGAAATTGTGTTTACAGTCCTCACTCAGCTTCTCAACACACTTTTCACACATTAGTGCACTCAAACTACACTTCCTCTCTCAGCTGCTCTACATACTTTACATGTGCTCTCAAACCACTTCCTCTCTGCTTCCTCTGCAACTTCAATATCCACTGGAGAGAACCTGCCAAAGTTCCCTCCAGTGTCCTACCAGTAGACAAAACACAGCAAAGTGCCCTCCATAGTGCTCTTCCAGTGGACCAAACATTCAAAGGTGTTCTCTACAGAACACTTCAAGTGGACAAAATGTGCTGAAGAGCACTGCAGAGTGAGATAAAGTGCTCACTTCAGTGCCCTTAAAGAGGAGAAAATGTGATAAAGTGCCCTATAGAGCAGTGGTTCCATAACTTTTTTTCCTTTGAGGCCCCCTACTCGTATCTAAGAAAAGCTGAGCCCCCTCAGCCCACACACATCTGCACACACACCAAAACCATAAGTGATTCATTACAAAGCTTTACTGTCAAAAACACTGGTTATAATTGTTTCCATTTTTAGAACCTTTACCTTTGTTGAGTATCTATTTTCTACTATAAGCTCATCACAACCCAACAGAGAAGTTTATACACACTCTGACCTCAACAAAAGAATAATAATGATTCATTAATCATGAAGTGGAGAGTTAGTTAATGTGTGCAAATTTAATTTTGACGACCTCAGAGCAGACAAAGCTTTGGGGACCCCCTGTGATTTTTGCTGATGGAGAACCAAAGCTCCTGAGCATCATTCTAGTGGAGACACTGTGTTAAAGTGCCCTCTAGAGTGCACTTCCAGAAAACAAAAACATACGTAATAAAGTGCATCACAGCCTTTGTCGTACCCCACTGCATACACCTGGTGCCCTTTATAGAAAAATATTGTTCTTCTTCCACGTAAATGCCTGATGAGAAGAAATAACGGTGTGATGAATGATGCACCTGAATCAAAAATATGTAAACTGAGTTAATTTTCCTGTCAGACCATTTTCCACCAAGTTAGTTCTTGTTCTTGAATCAGTTTTGTTCAAGATTCTTGTAACCTTGGTTCTACCCAGTAAACCAGCCTGTGGTTCCACCAGTTTTTAGGGGAAACATCGGAACATCATCAGCGGAGGGAGTCACACAGAACATAAAGACCTGCTGAATATAACAGCCACTTTGGTTGCAGCTATTTTTAGGTTCCAAGCCAATTTTTATTTTTTGTGGAAATGCTCCAGGTTCAAAATTACATTCATAAATCAGCACAGAGACGGCTGCATGTTGGTGGAAAAGGCCTGTGTTGCCCACTTCTCCTCAGGGGAGGAGGTCAACTATCAATACATTACACTGTGTATATGATGAAGACAATACAGTGTTTCTTCTGGAATAACAGATTTGTATCCAAGCAGACACTTCACTCGTGTGAATCCACTTTTCAAATGACACAAATGACACCACAAATGTATAAACACTTGATTTTATTCTCAACAGAATAATCCAACAGAGGGTGTAGTAGAGCGTTTTCAGCATCATAAATGAAGCAGAGGGATAAAAACAGGATGTAATCAGGACGAGCATAAAGTGCAGCTACAAACACTGGCTGAGTCATGACTTGGTGACTTTACACGTAGTGCAAACTTACAACAGAAACTCACTGAGGACAGTCTGAGAGGGCTGCACAGGACATCCAACAGTATTATCATACAGTCTTTAATCAGATTCATTCCTGGGATCATTTTCATTACAGTTCATTTAAATAATAAACAATGACAAATATCAGCACAACAGTAATCTGGAGACATTTAAAACTGCACTGGAGGGACTGTGTGGCAGTGTGTTTATTGTTATCAAAAAGAGGCAAAACTTACCAATTTATCCATTTTAAATGAAGACAACTGAGAATATTGTCAGTTTGATTCAGATTTTAAGATTGCATCTTTTCTGAACAACAATTTCTGAAAGTGGTCCAGTTTTGAGAGAAACCGCTGCAGCTGACAGCCACAAAATCCCTGC
>JAWZSL010000188.1:0-47322 GCA_034769285.1 Lutjanus argentimaculatus
TTTCCTCCAACCCTCCTTAGTCCCTGGATTCTCCAGCTTCTCGTGCTCTTTCTTCCTGATGTTGCTGTCACTTGGGATCGCTACATCCACCACTGTGACTGTCTTCTGTTCTTTGTCTACCACCACTATGTCCGGTTGGTTTGCCATCACCAGCTTGTCTGTCTGGAACTGGAAGTCCCACAGGATCTTGGCTCGGTCATTCTGGATCACCTTTAGAGGTGTCTTCCACCTTGATCCCTGGACCTCCAGCCCATACTCAGTACAGATGTTCCTGTGCACGATGCTAGCCACCTGGTTATGACGCTCCATGTATGCCTTCCCTGCCAGCATCTTACACCCCGCTGTTATAGTGCTGGATTGTCTCAGGGGCATCTTTGCACAGCCTGGCCTGCACCTGGGGTCTTGTCTGATGTGGTAGATCCCGCCTCTATTGACCTTGTGTTCAAGGCTTGCTCTTGTGCAGCCATGATCAGTGCCTCTGTGCTGTCTTTCAGTCCAGCCTTTCCCAGCCACTGGTATGCTTTCGCTATGTCAGCCACTTCCTCAAGCTGTCCTCCTTACTGGGCTTCTGCTGCTTGAGGCATTCAGCCAGCAGGTCATCATTGGGCGCCATCTTCCTGATGTACTCCCAGAGGCTTGCCCTTTCCTCCTGGATAGTGGCTCTGACGCTCACTAGTCCAAGGCCCCCTGTCTTCCGCTTAGCATATAGCCTCAGGACGCTGGACTTAGGGTGAAACCCTCCATGCATCGTAAGGAGCTTCCTTGTCTTGATATCAGTGGCTTCTATTTCTTTCAGTGGCCAGGATATTATACCAGCAGGGTATCTGATCACTGGCAGGGCGTAGGTGTTTATTGCCTGGATCTTGTTCTTGCCATTCAGCTGACTCTTCAGGACCTGCCTCACCCTCTGAAGGTATTTGGCTGTGGCTGATCTCCGTGCTGCCTCCTCATGATTGCCATTTGCCTGTGGGATCCCTAGGTATTTGTAGCTGTCCTGAACATCTGCATGTTGCCTTCAGGTAGTTCAAACCCCTTCAGTGGCGATCATCTTCCCTCTTCTGCACACCATCCGTCCACACTTGTCCAGTCCGAATGACATCCCAATGTCATTGCTGTATATCCTGGTGAGGTGAATCAGGGAGTCAATGTCACGCTCACTCTTGGCATACAGCTTGATGTCATCCATGTAGAGGAGGTGGCTGATTGTTTGTCCCACTTCGGAATCGGTATCCAAAGCCACTCTTGGTGATGATCTGGCTGAGGGGGTTCAGGCCTATGCAGAACAGCAGGGGGGACAGTGCATCTCCTTGGTATATACCACATTTGATGCTCACATCTGCAATTGACTTTGAGTTGGCTTCCAGAGTTGTCTTCCACAGCCCCATCGAGTTCTTGATGAAGGCTCTAAGTGTCCTGTTGATCTTATACAGGTCTAGCACTCCAGTATCCATGTGTGTGGCATCGAGTCATAGGCCTTCTTGTAGTCAATCCAGGCAGTGCACAGGTTGGTACTTCTGGTCTTACAGTCCTGGGTGACTGCCCTGTCAACCAGTAGCTGGTTTGGCTCCTCTGGTGTTGTTGCCAATTCCTTTCTGTGCTCTACTCATGTATTGATCCATGTGCCTACTCATCTTAGCTGCTATGATGCCTGACAGGAGCTTCCATGTTGTGCTCAGGCAGGTTATAGGCCGGTAGTTGGATGGTACTGGGCCCTTCTGTGGGTCCTTCATGATGAGGACTGTACGGCCTTGGGTCAGCCACTCTGGGTGGGTTCCCGATCCTAGCAGCTGGTTCATCTGTGCTGCCAGTCGTTCATGGAGTGCGGTTAGCTTTTTGAGCCAGTAGGCATGGATCATGTCGGGCCCTGGTGCTGTCCAGCTCTTCATCTTAGACACTCTTTCTTGGATGTCTGCGGTGGTAATTTCTACTGGTTCCTGTTCTGGAAGGCTACTGTGGTCTGCTTTCAGTTCGAGCAACCACTGGGCATTGGTGTTATGTGATGCCTCCTTCTCCCAGATACTCTTCCAGTAGAGCTCAGTTTCAGCCTTTGGTGGGTCTATCTGGGTGTTCTTACTACTCTGCCATTGAGAGTAGACCTTAGCTGGATTGTTGGAGAACAGTCTATTTATTCTCCTGGTCTCAGCTTCTCTGCTGTATCTCTTAAGGCGGGTAGCCAGGGCTGTGAGCCTCTGCTTGGCAGTCTCCAGAGCGTCATCTATGGACAGCTTGTTGTAATCTCCTTGGCACTTTCTTCCTGATCTTTACACCTTTCTGTAGCTCAGTTAGCAAGCTAACCTCCCTCCTTGTTGCCGTGATCTTGCTCTCCAGTCTCCTCTTCCATGGAGGGTTCCCCTGCTCCTTCCGGCTACTGCTTGTTCATCTTGTAGCCTAGCATGCTTAGGATGACTGTTGCCGCTGCATACATCAGCTGATTGGTCTCAGTGATGGTTTCTGTGGGTATAGTCATCAGTGCCATGTTCACGTCTTCCAGTAGAGATTCATCTGGTACTTTGTCTCTTAGCCTTGGCAGGTAGATAGTTGTGTTCCCCCAGGATTCTGTTATCTGTTCTCAGTCAGTAGCCTAAACCACTGAGCTATCCAGTCAGTGTATGTATGTATGTATGTATATATATATATATGTGTGTGTGTGTGTGTGTGTGTATATATATAATTATATATATATATATATGTGTGGTGTATATATATGTATATATGTATATATATATATATATGTATATATATATATGTACATACATACATATACACACATATAGACAAATTATATAATAATAAAAAAAAATAAAAAAAATAATAATAATTAAAGCTGCAAGCAGCGTTGAACGGGCCCTCGCAACCCCCACGCAACTCGGGGTGCTGGCGACCGCAGCCCCCACGCCATTCGGGGCCTGCGGCCGTCATGACGTTGTGGCCAGAGGCTGACTGGCACACGACGTGCTGTATTTTCAGCCCCTTTGGACACTGTAGGAAGCAATGCCGTGTTACTTCCTGTCTCCACTAGGTTGCGCTATGACTATGACTCATGAGCATCATGTAGATGTGGTCAGGCTGGGACTTTTATCAGACTTGTGAAGTTTTGGTGCACATAAGACCATTTATAGCAAAGTTATAGTATTTTCCTGTGTCATGGTGAGAGAGAAAAATTGACCACAAAATTCAAAATGGCCGACTTCCTGTTGGGTTTAGCCTATGGGTCCAAGAGACTTTTTTGTGTGCCTGCGTCTGCTACATATGTGTACCGATTTTCGTGCACATCGGTGATACGTCCTATGGCGGCTACATTTAGGAATGGGCGTGGCCAAGGCATCTAGCCACGGCCATTGACGAAATTCATATCATTTGTTCAGAGTTCGACTGTCAATAAACGTGAAGTTTCAGGCAGATCTGACCAGGTACAGTGCATTTAAAGCAACTTCCTGTGTTTTGGCGAAACGTCAACCTTCGCCACGCTCTCAGGGCAACGCCGTTTGACCTTGCCTCAAGATCTTCACAATATAGCATCGGCAAAGTCTGAAGACCTGTCTGAGTTGATTTCTTTTGGATATGGTCCAGACGCTTGGAGCGGTACGTCAAACTCTAAAACATGTCATTTCCTGTCGCCAGCAGGGGGCGCTATGACAATGCTGGAATATTGTCACGTAGTGGTGTTCAGGTGGGGACTATGATCACACATGAGAAGTTTGGTGCAGATTGGACCGTTTTTTGCAAAATTTATAGCAATTTCCTGTCTCATGGCGAATCATCAAAATTCGCCGCCACCTGACGGCCATACCGTTCAACTGAGGGAAAATCTGTTGATAACTTTTACTCACAAGCTAGTCTAGATTTTATCCAACAAATTTGAAGCCGTTCTGATGAATCCTGTAGGCAGGAACTGTTACAAGGCAACGCGTGCGAAACGCCAAAAATTGACCACGGAATTCAAAATGGCCGACTTCCTGTTGGTTTTAGCCTATGGGTCCCAGAGGCTTTTTTGTGCGTCTGGGTGTGATACATGTGTGTACCGATTTTCGTGCATGTCGGTGAAACTGGCCGCGGGGGCTGCTGTTTAAGGGGCGTGGCCAAGGCATTTGGACACGCCCAGTCATGAAACTCAAATCACATGTTCAGGGCTGGACCATTAACACACCAATTGAAGTTTCAGGCAGATATGACCAAGGACACTGAAGTTAAGGCCACATATCTGCATTTTGGCGAATCATCAACTTCGCCGCGCCGTGGGCGCAACGCCGTTTGACGATACGTCATGATCTTCACAATATAGCATTACCAAGGTCTTCAGGCCTTCCTGACCAAATTTGAGTCAGATATGGTCAAGATGGTCAGAGCAGCACCTCAAACAGTAAAACCATTACATTTTCCCTTGTTCGCCAAGACAGGGGCGCTATGAAAATTATAGAAATCTTTTGACATACGTGTGGTTCAGGGCGACTATTATCAAACACGTGAAGTTTTGTGCAGATCGGACCCTTTATGCTAAAGTATGACAATTTCATTTTCCATGGCGAAACAATCAAACTTCGACGCAAAAAGCGATACCCCCCTCAACGGTAGCGATCTTTTGAAAGATTTTATCACAAAGTCGTCTAAATGATACACAGCACTGTTGAAGTCCAATATGATTAATCCGTAGGAGAGTTTCGTTAAAAAACAGAACGTGTAAAAACGCCCAAAATGGCCGCCAAATTAAAAATATCTCACTTCCTGTTGGGGTTTAGCTCCTGGTTACCTATGACCTTTTTTGTGGCGACTGGGCATGATGCTATGTGTGGTACCGATTTTTCGTGGCAATCGTGAACCTTCAGTCCGCCCCTGTTTTAAGGTGCGTGGGCCTAAAGCATTTTGGGCTGGCCCTGAACGAAAAGCATATCCACTACCTAAATTTACACGGGGAGTGGACGCGCATGGTTTTGCCGACTAATTTGGTGACTGTTTGAATATGTTAAAGCCCCCCAAATAAGCGATTTATTTATGTCGTATAATAATAAGAATAAATAAGAAAAAGAATAATAATTCCTTTCAATTCAATAGGGTCCTCGGCAACCGACGGTGCTCGGCCTAAAAATAGTTAATATTAATAACCTTTAACCCAGCCCCACCTATATACTCCACATTTGAGATAATAATTAGAGCGTCTGCTACATGAAAAATAATTCTCTCTCTTCCAAACATAAGCCTAAAATAACAAAAATATGTAAATTAACTGCTTTAAGCATTCTTTTTGGCAGTGGGGGGGCTTTGCATCATCATTAAGAGCTTACACACATATTCATTAACAACACAGAAGTGAGGGACAAGTCTTGCTCTCAGAGACAGCTGAGCTAATGTCCGAGCATAAATCAACAGCGTCCAAATCTAATCGAACTCCTTTTAAACAATAACTTGCGTGATCATCTATCAGCGCCCGACTCTTGGCCCTCGTCCTGCTCCGGATCCCAGTGAATCTCTGGAGCGTGTTTGAACCGTCGGTCCCCGACATGTATGCATCTGTGTACGTTCCCCGTCTGCCGCTCCAACGACCATGACAGCCCTCCGAACCGCTCACAGCAGCGTCTCGTGGTTTTCAGCACTGTGGACCCGGCAGCCCCTTTTCTGCCATCTCCCTTCGTTGCTTCCTCGGGGCCGTGTTGTAGTGCGCGTCCCTTTCCGCTAAAAAACTCTAAGTCTGGCCGGAAGAGGTGTCTGAAAAGCGGAGCCCCTTTTCTTTCAGAACCCCTTTAGCTTCCATGTACTGTTGCCTTTTCTTCAACACACTCGCGCATAATCATTGTCACAGAATTAATTTTGTGTATTTTTCCACAAGAAGCCCCTTGATCCTGCCACCTGTTTTCGTGAGATTTTCTCTTTTGGTCTTGTAGCTCAGAAACTTGATGATTATGGATCCTCGGAGGTGCTCCTTCTCTCGGTAACGGGTCCAAGTGCCCCGTGTGCCCGTTCGTTATGAAGAAATCCCACCGTCTTCCGTCAGAGACAGGCCCATGTTTCAGCAGTTTTCCGACAAACTCTAACCATTGATGAGGACACGCTCTCCTGACCCCTGCTCGGAACGGAATAGACTCTGATGTTATTTCGTCTGGATTCTTCCCTCCTGTCTCCTGTCCTTTCTTTGTCTTTCTTCCAGGTGGTGCTTGGAGTTTTATCAGCTCCTCCGTCACTTCTTCTAGTGACTGCATTCCCATCCCTCGGTGTTTTGAAACACGGTCTTCTACTTTGTCGAGTCTCCTTTTAATTTGGTTTTGCTAATCTCTTCTTTGATTTCCTGGAGTTGTTGCTTATTGTCCTGTCGAAAGTCTTCTTATCTCAGCGAGAAAGGTTTTCAGGTAACCTCCATGTTAGCTTCGTCTTCCTCTCCGCTATCATTAGCCCGCAGCTACAGCTAGCTGGAGACGACTCTGGGCTCTGTTTTCCCTGTGTTTTTCGTTGTTCTAAATGAAAATTTCCAGGCTTTTGGCTTTCCTCTGCCTGTCTTTGTAATGGAGTCTTGCCCTTAACCATACTTTTTCCATCAGTTTTAGATCGAGTTCGGCGAGTTAATGAGCAGTTACATCCTAGTAATCGGGAGAGATTCTCTCTTAGGTAGGGCTGCCATTTTAGCTGCCGCTAAGACCGGACACGAAAAAAAGAGTATTTATTTGCAAAACCTCAACAAAAAAAAAAAAAAACTTAACAAAAACTGAATTAAATGAAACTAACTGAACATCAGGTACACTATGGCTACCATTTATTTTCATTTGATGACTTACCTGTCTGCCCCACTAAAGCAGCTTTTGATGGTAAATAAAGCTGGAGCTAAGACATGAAAAGGTTTTCCCTTCATAGAGTGATGTTACAGGATGTTTTGTCCATCGGCTGAAGAAACATATAGACAACACGAGCTATTGTGACACAGTCACCACCACCTGTAATAACATCCTGTTACGTCAGACGGTGCTGAGAGGAATGGCTCACTTGACATACTTAACCACACTAAATTATAACACTAGCTCATAAACCAGCAGATCAACTACAAGCCACATGAGCCTAACACTTTTATAGACAATAACCTTCCAGCAGCCGTGACTGATCTTGGTAACTCCACCGGTATTCAGGTCTCCTGATCATACTTTTTTTGAAACAACATGCAAAATTACAACCGTGTTACAAATACATATTATCGACAAATCACAGGACGACAAAATTACTTGTGTGAGTAATATAGCACTATGCGATGGCCATGTATATCGTTACCTAAAGCCATCTCAATAATCTGCTTGTTCTGAAATCCAACAAGAATCAATGTAATCCTGTCTGAACTCCTGGAGAAAGCCTAACCACCTGAATCAAGTTGATCTGAACATTGTGGCAAAGATGAAACTAACTACTGAGTTTGTGGGCTTCAACAACAGAGCTAAGGGCTTCTGGGCCCACACCGGCCCTCTGACATAACAGGCCTGACTGGACAACAACATCTCTACAATCATCAACCATCTACCACGGGTACATCTTGGTAAGGACAGATCATGCCTCCATAAACATGCTAAAACAGCCCCTTGATGAGATGATTCAGCAGTTACACATGGCTGTACACTCACAGTTACTGGAACAGCAGTAGAGAATTCTACAAAGAAATGTTACTCAGCAGCAGAAAACTTCAAATGCTTTCACCAGCTGATCGTTGAGGGAACAAACAAAAGATTGGATGGTAGGGATACCCGCTAACTATCGTACCCGATAATTTATCGGCCCCGATATTGAAAAAATGTCGTCACCAACAGTTAGTCTAATAATGACATTTTTGCCTATAACTACATCCAATTAAAAAGACAGCCAAACATTGATTCTTTCGCTCATTTTCAGTTCCGGTTGTTTGCCCTGTGTTGCTGGTGCCTGCTGTTGTCACGCGCCATAACGCCTTCTCGTTCGTTAGTGTCCAAGGAATTCCAGTCATATACTTGGAACCGCTGGCGCTGCGGGGTATTCGGGGAATAACCAGGGGACAGTCTGGGATCCTCCTTTTGTGCCATCTAAGGCGAGGGGCCCCGTATTTAGGATAGACCAGCAACGGGGTCAAGTGTTCTGGGAACAAGGCATAGGTCTGGACCTATTGTCTCTGGGAGACAGTGTAAAAATACCGGATTTACCAGTAGTAATCCGTGAAGGATGCTCACGTAAGAATGGGATCTAACAGCAACAAGAATATTGGGTCTGTTTTCGCAAACGAGAAGTGTATGCATGATAAATATGGGAAAGAAACAAATCAAGATTATGCGACAGTGGTGTGAAGAAATTGGGGTTTCCAAAGGGGGGTTCTTTCGGGTTAAAAGCAATAGCCTCACTTGAAGAACAATAGAATAAAAAAGAAAGAAAGCCTATGAACGGGAAAAAGGTGTTGGATAAAGACTGAGAGACATGGGAGCAGCAGAGAGCGCATTTAATGCATGGACACAAGCGAAGCAGAATGTAGGGACCGAAAACAGACAAGTACACAGCTGCTAATGTGTGTATAGAACAAGCCTGACCATGAAAGGAACAGGACAATCCTCTCATGTGGCTCTGCCCCTGTACCATCTCTTCCACAGTTTTGTAAAGGTTGACCTGGACCTCGACTCCTACCCAGCCTGCTCCCATAAACCGCCGCCGTATGTCCCGCCTCCACAACTCAACAGCCACAAGCGCCTGCAGCACAGCTCCATCAGCAGCCCCGCCGGCCCACCTATGCAACTGATGTCCCACAGCAAGAGCCTACAGTAACAGGGATTCCGTCACTCGGACTGAGACCGAAAACACTGAGAACTGTTTTCAACCCGCGGGTAATTTTACCCTTACTGACCACCCCCACATACACTTGGACAGGACAAAGTTATGGCACGCTAGACCAGAGACACACCGACCCTGTTACCCGCCTACCCTGATGATGCCCATGGTTGAAGTAACAGGCCACAGGGGCCGATGCTTGTATTCCGCTCCTGGGAACCCACCCTGATGTCATGGAAGCAGCCAGACATCTCCCGGCAGCCAGCAGCATCTGGGTACTAAGTTGCAGAACAGTTTGTGGTCTTCTGTCGTGAATTCAACCAACGATGACCGAACTGAAAAGACTGTTAATACACTAAAATGAAACCTCCTGGACTGGCACAAGATAGCGGCAATTCCTGCTACTGATGTCCCTGTGGCAAAAACCTTGAATGGGACCACGACGACAATAACAATGACTACAGAGTCGCTGTGCAACGCTGGCCTACGGATTTCCACCTGCAGCCCTTCCCCCACAAACCCCCCCCCCCGATATGAGTAACATCAACGCGTGTAAACAAAAAGACAATGAATCACCAGATGAGTATAATGTGCGCCTCACCAAAGTGTTTAACATCCCCAGCGGTCTCGATCAACCAGCTGATCTGGGCAACGTTGCGGGCAATGGGAGATCCACCCTCAGCAACTGTTTTTTTTATAATGGACTGGAACGCCAGAAATAGCAACAGCGGTGAAAACATCCTGCGTGGGTTTCCAAAAGACGCTCGCCTTGCAGAGCTCCGTAGGCATGCAGTGCACATCACGAGTGCAATGCAACAGAAGAAGAAGCACAGCGAGGGCAGGAAAACAGCAGACCTTCGACAACGCGGCCCCCCATGCAGAAAGCTGTCCAGAACCAACGCTCCGGGTCACAGACAAACCAAGTGACTGGGGAAAGGGGACGAGAAAAAGGATGAGGCACAGTAAGAGAAAGAGGGCCAAACGACCATTCACTGCGGATGATTGTGAGTTACAAACGTGTGGAAAGAAAGGACATTGGGCAAGGGACTGTACAAAAACAAGTTAGACTGACAAGGAGAGCGGGAGGAGGAGATGGGAAGGGCCCAAGCTGCAACCGCTGTGTGCCAGAAACAGAGTACTGTGCCACACACACACAACACACACATTGATAACACTGATAGCAATAGAGCGAATCCCAAAAAGCAAGGCACATATGTTCTCTATCACACAGAGGCGTATCAAAGACTGCCAGAATATACGTTTAACTGGTAAGGAAAAAGAAATTGACATTCTTGTTGATTCAGGGGCAACAAACCCGCTAAAGAAGCGCGTGATCTCATCTCCCTCTCCAAAAATGAGATGACGTATGGAAGTATTCCATAGGGGCAATCAGGGCCGCAGTAAAAAACAGTTTACTGTTCCCTTCCCAGTAAAGACACTGATAATGTTAAGACTAAACATCGTCCTATTTGTCTGACCATTGCCCAATTAATCTTCTGGGAAGAGACTTAATGATAACACTGAGGGATATCGCATTTAGTCAACAAATAGAGGGACCTAAAGATAGTTAAAACTGAGACAATGGGCAATCCAAATGGTGGAATGTCAATTATTCCCCATTGATTGTTTGCATATCAGTGGCGTTTGAAACCACATCACAGAGACAAGCAACTCTATAATTGAGGCAGCAGAGACAATGATGACAGCTCCTGATGTTACATGTAATGCATGACCTGCCATTGTAATTCACACATATCCTGAGGTAGTGCCCCAGGTCATCATGACAACCAACTGGTAACCAGAGTAAAATCAGCTGAGATGACTTTTGACTTGTTGACTATTTACAGACTGTATATGGGATGCCAAACCAAAGTGCGCAGCCATAAGCTTAGCCAAAAACTACTGACATATTTGTCGTCCCCAATTCATCCCACATGTAAGCATTAGCTAAAACAAAACCTGTGAGTTGGACGACATAGGATCATTTGTTAGGAACGCTCCCAAAGCGACTGACTGGACAAACACTACTACTGAAGGCGCCAATACTGCGCATGGCCTAAACTCATATAAAAGCATTTTTCTGGCTGGATGTACCCAGCAAGCGCAGCGTAACAATTTGTCAAAAGATGAAAAGACATAAACCAGCATGTTTCCATGTATGTCCATTACAGAAGCACAAGCGCAACCCTTTATTAGGCAAGTTCCCTGAGAAATTGTGGGCCAAAGGCGGAATATGATTGGGTCTAGTGAGAACTGCAGAAGACCAATTGGGTCATAGTTCCTAAATCTGACAACAGACCATGCAAGAGAACAGTACCCACATTAACAAGAAGCCCATAGATGGCAATCACGCCTGTATTCGAGGCCTTAAGAGAAGCAGGCGTTATAGTACCTAGTCAGAGTTTCCTGTGTGAACACCGGATCTTACCTGATAAGAAAGCCAAAGAGGAACGGTCCAACCAATGACTGAGGTTTTTAACAGGACTGCAACTGTAAATACTGCTGTCAACCAGAGCACCAAATTGTCCCCATACACTAGTCTGTCACAAAATACCACCTACAGCACAATGGTTCACAGTGGTAGGACCTTGCTAATGCTTTTTTAGTGTTCCAGTACATACCTGAAGCCAGTAAACTGGTTTGCTTCACCGTTAAGGAGAAAACCTTTGGACATTTACCACGTCTGTGCCAAGGTACTGTGAACACCGAACTGTATATAACAGTGTCTTAGCTGAATCATTAATCATCTTATGAACTTAAAACCAGGCTCAGCTTTGTTACAGTACTTTTGATGACTTGCTTCTGTGTGCACCTACCAAAGGAACAGTGCGAGACAACACTGTTAAATTATTGCAGCATCACCTTGCACATGAAGGCCACAAAGTAAGTTTTGAAAAAGCTAACGACTTGTCAACAAAAAGCAACCTTCTTTTGGGCTCCATATTAATTACACCAGAGGGTAAGAAGCAACGCTAGCCTAAAAACGTATTCAAGCCATACAAAAAATCCCAAGCTAACACTAAAAAAGAAAATTATTCAGTCTTAGGCCTTGTGTTCCTAATGCTGTGCGTTCTTCCTAACTACTCTGTTATAGCAGCGCCGTTAATTGAACATTGCACACCAAAAAGGCCTTCATCCACACAGTGAATTACTTGGAACTCAGAAGACAGTGCAAGCATTTACCGACTTAAAACAAGCCCTAATGTCACCACCTACTTTAGGCATACCTGATCCAAACAAACCTTTTATTCAACACTGTGGATGAAAAAGACAGTTTGTATGACAACTGTTCACTTACAGCATTATGGGACAAGCTAAGACCCTGTTGCATATTTTTTCAGCCAAGCTTGATCCTGTAGCACAGGTCTCCCAAAGTGTTTTTACGTGCAGTGGCAGCTGCAAGATAAAGCATGGATATGCATCACGTGACAGATAGTGGGTCTATCAGATCTCACACTTCTTGCGCCACAATTCTTGTTCCTCCATGAATTCTCCTAGACAGAAAACGTCACATTGTCCCACATCGAGATGGTGTACAGTATAATGCTGTTCTGTTAGAAAGCTAATGTCACAGTAAAATGAACGTAACTATCCTTAACCCTGCAACACTTCTACCTGTTCTGCAACATAGTGTTGTCACAAGTGTGTCAGCCCAAGAGCTGACCTTAAAGACACGCCTCAGACTAACCCTGATTTGATTCCTTTTTGTAGATGGTGTCGGCGTCCAGGGATGCAGTCACCGGAAAAAACAATGTAGGATTTCAGTGGTTGATACACATAGTGGTTGTACGTTCTGGCAGACCTTCCGTGTAACTTACTCTGCAACAAGTACTGAATGATTAGCACTAACTGAAGCATGAAAATTTGCAAAAGGCAAGTCCGTTGACCATTTCACGGAATCAAGATATGCAATTGGAGTTGGTCATGATTTATGGAACTTGTGGCAATATCGTAACTTCACATGAAATCCTGAATGGAAGCCAATCTTAAATGCCAACCCATCGTGGCTGTTTTGCCTAGAAGCCATCTTTGTTGCCGATCAGAACTTGCTGTCCTGTAAATGCCAAGGTCCCACTTAATGAAAAAAAATGACGTTTCTCACGGAAACACCAAGCGGATTCAGCAGCAAAATCTGCAGCATTGTCTAAAGCCTTTTTTACAATGCTTACCACCCACCACTAACGTATCTCCCTTCTGAGCAGTGTTAGCAGTTCAAATCGCAGGCAATGCAGACGACATCCTCTATAGACAAAAGTGGGCGGCAAAAAGACTGATGGAGGTGGTATGGCCCAAATGACAAGCCTTGCCTCCCTAAAGGCATGTTTCCTCACTATGCCAAGTTGACACATTGGTTAGGACCACGGTGTCAAAAGGGGGATGCATACAAGACTGTTACAAATTTTGTTTTCCAAAAGGGTTTCATATGTATGCCGGAAAAAATAATGCAACAAATGCCATATTTGCATGTCACACAACACTGGAGACCAATCTCTGTCCAGCCGGTAGCACACCCACAATCAATGCAACCCATTTGATCCCATACAAGATTGACTTCATTGAATTAACACCGATGAAGGGAAATCTTATTGTTTAGGGTGTTGAATATGTATCTCTAAGTGGGCTGAAGCTTTCCCTGCATCTGCTCAAACGCAAATGTGGGTGTCCAAAGACATTGTGCCAGAAATAATACCCAGGTGGAGGAATTCTACACAAAATCAAGCTGTGATAATGGAAGACACTTTGCTAACACTGTCATTGCACAGGCTAAGTGAGTACTTACAAATTAATACTGAAGTACCACTAGCGCTTATCAACACCGGCTAGTGCAAGGAGCGGTAGAGAGAGAAAATAAAACTCTAAAATGCTAAGTCTTGCAATATGCGTACAGAAACAGGATTACATGGACAAAATGCCTGCCTATTGGCTTATAACACTGCGTATGCGCATCAGAGAAAAAAGAGCTAACTTGAGTCCTATTTGAAATCTGTATTGCCCGACACCCAACATCTAGGTCTTGGACCAACATGGAGACCAGCGAGGGATCCTCTCCGCCAACCGACGATTATGGACTCAGCCATGGTTCAATATTGCTTCTAAAAACCCTGTCCTCTCTATTGTCAATATTCATTCACAGGGGTGAAAGCTGCTCTGCAGATCCAGCTGTCCAGCACCTCCATTCAATCCAGTCAGGCGACTTGGGTGATGATACAAGGACCTGAGAGCACAAAGATGGACCAGAAGAAGTGGCTAGGACCATACCAACCTCCTGATTAACCCACACGCAGTGAAAACAAAACGGAAAGAGCGACGTGGATACACGCCAGCCACTGCCGGAAGGTGCCAGAGCCAGCAGAAAACGCTGGTCAAGATTAATCATCTCACAAGATCAACTCGCTAACAAACACACTCATAGTGAGGCAGCATAAAGTATCTGACAAAGGGACATTGAGGGAGGAACGCCGCTCCACGTGCAAAATCATCTAAAAACACATAATGGAAAGAAGACAAAAGAACAAGCATAGTAGTGCTACTGACAATAATGAACTATTGTGGAAACAAACATGATTGAAAACAACGCATGGTACAAAATCTATGGTTGTTAATGTGAGAAAGCTAAACATCACCACCAGTTGTTATGTATGTGCCCAATTACCTCATCACACTGCCTCATCTATTCCAGCCATCCCCTGGGCCTTGAATGCAGCCAGAAGTTCTGGGTAAACCATACCCTATCACGTATGCATTAAGATAACCACAAAATCAACAACTTCAGTCAACATCACCTATAGGAAATCCAATCTCACTAATTCCTTAGCTATGCTAAATGTTCCAGTTGTAGACTATTCAAGGCATGCAGTGCGTATTTCAAATGCCTCACGGGGTATCATGATCGTATATTTGAACCCTTGTTTGAAACGAAATCCAACCACCTATCCTCCAGGCATCTGGTTCTATAGCAAATGTAATCAATTGACTACCTTTTAGGGAGACAGTAGATGCACATCCATACGCAATGCTACTTGTGGAGCCACACACCCATCACGATTGCCATGCTTAAATGATAGAAAAACAGCATATATACCCTTCTTAATTTGACGATCATCTCACCTGTCAATTCCAAATAGAAAAGGGCATAACAACCCGCAAGTTGTAATCCCTAGTTGAAGAAGGAATGGTGCTTGTTTGGCAAGAATTTGTAATGGGTATGTGGGAAGTATGTGTATCAGTTCTCTCTTATTTACCTTATGTCAGAATATTAAAAATTTAACATACCACGCAAATAAAATATAGCCATTATTATGTTTCCACCGAAGCCGCATCGACAAACTAACAAAGAGTCCTCCGAATCTCCACCTCTGGAGACGTTCTTCCTCAGGACTTTCTAAACCATGGTATGGTGCCGTTAATAATGCTCACACACTTGATGAACGTGGCTTCTAAGATTGAAAATCTTACTGCATTAACAACTACAAGGCTTTAAAACTCTTTAACATAGAAACACAAGCCCTTAAACTGTGGCCATACAAAACAGGAAGGCATTAGACGTTGTTAAGCCTCCCAGGAGGGTGTTATTGCCACATTATATAAAGCTAGTGTTTGTACATACATTCCTGATATAACTGACAATATACACATGTAGTCTCACACCTGAAATGATCTCCTACAAAGTAAAAAATCTCTAGATGTGCAAGCTGGATAGGGTTTAATCTATGGGCATGGTTAACAGAAGGAAAATTAGTGGACAGTCATGGGGAAAAGTCTTAATACCAGTTGCAAGTGTCATCTCCATTATGCTAATTATTTTATGTTGTCTTAACCCTGATGTGCAAGAATGAATACTTTCTTCTATGATACAAGTCATCATTTTGCTATGGTGCATGTTACTGGCAATTACATATCAAGATGATGATAGTGACAGTGATGAAAGTAGATGTGAACCAAAAATAACCTATTCTAAATGATGTGTAGATTTGAAGCTGTAAGCATTTCTCCACTGATGAATGAATAGTTTATCATAAATGATAAAAAGGGACGAGTTGTAATGGAATTTTTGTATGTTTGTAACTCATATACTTTATACTATATATTTGATGTAGTTAGTCTGTAGTCTTTAGCTGTTTATAACTGCTGGACTGGCCAAAGGATGACCTAGGTGGTCATCCTAGTTGTAGACCGGCCGATCCTGCCCCCCTGAATAGATAAGCAAATGGCAGGAGGCTGTAAAAAATCCTGAGATAGGTCACCACCAGGTTTGATTTTACCAAGGTGTTGTTTTTCCTTTTACATCTTTAAATAATACTGTAAGAGTTCAACCAACGGCCAGAGACATGTTAGGGTAAAAAACAGGATGAAAGCATCAGGGAACACAACTTCCCAACTGCTTTCTTCTGCCGGCCGTTCTGTGTAATTGTAGGTCTCCTCTCTATAGAGAATAAACACTCGTTATGCGCAACCTGCCTAGTCTGTTTTTTATTGACTCTCTGTAGGCAGTTCGGGAAAGATTTCCGCAATATTACCAAAAAAGTCGAGAACATTTGGGAAGGGGATGGTACATGGGCGCCCCTCCTCAAAGATCAAGATGTGGGTCACTCACCTGGTAGACAAACCTGGAACGATCACATGCCTCATGTCAAAAGACGGACCTCCTTACTCGCAGAGGCTATTGGTTTGAATCCACCCTAGACATGTGGCTGAGCATGTCATCTGTTTCTCTTCTCTGCCACCTTTCCTGTCACAACTTCCTTTCAGTCTGTCCATTTTATTAAAGCCAAAAAAAACAGCATGTTTATATTATTTTCATACATATCCTCTGATTTTTAATGTCTGTAATGTGGAACTAGCTTCCTAAAAACCCCTGAATGAAAATGAGGAGCTTTATATCCTGCTTATCTCACTGTTATGAGTAAATTTAAAATTTTGTGCTTCTAGTGTAGATTTGAAAAGAATCTCTACTCAAGCAATGGGTATCCTTTATATTAGTCATAAAATTACTGTGAGTAGAAGGAAGCCGTTTTAAAAAACACCTCTCATATGTATCCTATATTGAATGTGGTATGTGAATTGGTAGTGGAACTTCTAGGAAAAGCAGATCCTATTAAAGTCTTTAGATCACCTCATCTCACTATATGACTTTCAAATTTTAAAATTTCTTTTGTGCAGACTAGGTATTATGAAAAAAAACTCAAATGAATCTATGTTCGGGTGTTCCTCAAGTACTCACCTCGAATTGGTGCATTGTTCCGATGCAAAAGGCCGAATCTTTATGCTGCAGCGGGGGCGGGGCAGGGGCGGGGGGGGGCGGCGGGCGGGGGGGGCGGGGGGGCGGGGGAGGGGGGAGAAAAAGCGGGGCGGGGGCGAGGGGGGGCGCTGGACGGGGGAGGAGCGGGGGGAGGGGCGGGGGCGGACGGCAGCGGCGGCGGGCGGGGGGCGGGGGGGCGCGTGCGGGGGCTGGCCCTGGGTTTGATTCCAGCCATTGGGGCCATGTGCTCCATAATCCATGCCTGTCTCCTCTCCCACATTCATGTCCCAAACTCCCTCAACGTTGTCCTGTTATAAAGGGATAGTAGCATTATGTTAAGTGGGGTGTTGAGGCTACAAATAGCCCCTAAGTACCGTAATAGCAGTAGAAGACTCTCCTCACACTCCTCTCCCGTTAGCAACACCACCCATAGTCCCTGCTCAGAACAAGATTCCAACATACAGTGTTGTGAACGGACCCCAGCCCAAAAAAACGGCCGATTTTCGCGGCCTAAAAGAAGGTTTTACCGGAAAAAAATACACCAGATCCATTGTTCGCTATAATATAATTATGCTGGCATGTTGAGACATCCAATTTTTAAAGCGAACTACCACAGCTGCCGAAGGCCAATATCACGCAAAGGAATGCGGTGAAAGCTGTAAGGGCTATGGGACACAACCTGATACTGCAGCTCAGAACACGTGAGTAAAAACTGATGAGTCTATCCTATTTATCACCAGAAAATCTAAATCAGTTACATTCATTTTACTTTGATTTGACCAAAAAATTGGACGTGATCCTCCACGTTCTCGTCATTGTGCAGTTGTCATGTTTAGAAAATAAACAGCAGCATTCAGACGTATTCCAGCCGATAAGTAATTTTATGACAGCCCTTAATCTTCCAATACAGATTCATTCCAGAAGGGATTCCATAGATGCACTAAGATGTTGTGGTAGATGTTCGTGTTCATGAAAACCGTCTGATTTTCTCTAATTTGCCCACACTGTTTCCACCCCAAATGGACCCCATACCATAATGGCATCTCCACCGAGTTTCACTGTGGTTTCAATGCATCTGGCAGCAAAACATTCTCCAGCCTTTTCTGTGGCAACATAAACACGACGACGAGGCTAGACCGAGAAGAGTTCAAACATGGACCTCATCCGTCCAAGTACCTTCTTCCAGTCCATCAACAGTCCAGTGTTTGTGCTCCCTGTGGCAAATCTGAGGCGTTTTCTGGATGTATGCCTTGCAGGGCCTCAATAATGCTTCTTAGCAGCTTAGTCTTCCCTTAAAAAGTAAAGCCTTGTTCTGTCAGTCCGTCCGAGACTACTCAGACTCTGATCTAGAAGCCATTTATCTCTGCCTAGATCAGCAGTGGTCTTCCCTTCTGTCACTAGTACTGAAAATTCTTGAGGTGACCTGACATCTGCTTCAATTAACTTTCGTTTCTGCCTCTACCTTGGCGCCATTTCTAAGTACCAAAGTCTCAGCATTGACTCCAAACATACTTGACCACACTGTGAGAACACTTTGGGCCCTATCGTACACCCGGCGCAATGCTGTTTGTGCCGCCAGCAGCACGTGACTTGGCTATCTTGGGCAGCCCACACAAGTGCCATTTTAGCCATGATCTGCAAGATAGCAAATGCACTTTCGCCTGGTTCTGTTCCGCCATGGGCGGGAGGCTAAACATGAAGGCAAAATGAAGAGCGTGGGCCGGCCCGTGGTTTGCTATCTTGTGCACGGTGCACTGGAGTAAAAAACACTTAGGCCTTAGTGCCCTATCTTACCACCGGTTCTGAAGCACAATGGATTAAATTTATTCAAGGTGTGTTCCAAATTCCTCCTTTGCCGTCTCCTCCCAGGGTGCGAGTGATATTATGCCCGCCCCGCCCCCTGCGTACCACACCGGCGTGCAAAGCAGCATACACCCTATCAATTGCCCAAGTGCCTTCATTAATTCACAACAGTGAAGTTTAGGCCGAACATACTGCAATAAACCAATCAGAAAGTCAGCTCCATCACCATAAGAGGCAGGTGCGCATAGCGCAAGCATGGCAGCAATTACGGGCGATTTACAAGGAGGAAACGAAGAGAAAAGATATTTCAAAGTGTGGAGACAAAGCTCCTGGTTTTGAGAAGTGAAAGCGCGAGAGCGCGCAATATAGTGGAGACAACGTCTCCAAAGCTGCTTCAATTTGTTGTAAATAGTTTATTTACATGAGCACCTGCAAAAACCATTACAACAGACGAAACTGCAAATGTCATGCCAGGATACACTGCCCGGCCAAAAAAAAAGTCCCTGCCACCGTGGATTTAACTAAGCAAACTAGGTACGAGCCACCTATTGGATAATTACTGCATGGGCGATTATCTTTCAGCTGGCAACCACAGTTACTTTTTAAAACCCCAACTGGTGCAATGAATTGCTTCTCAATTTCCCTAAACAACCATGTCGAAAGGACACAACCCGTGGTCATGGAAAAGATGTTAGTCTGTTTTGAGAAGGGCCAAATCATTGGCATGCAACAAGCAGAGAAAACAACTAAGAATTGCAGAAAACTAACTAAAATGGGGTTAAGAACTGTCCAAACGCATTATTTAAAGAACTGAAGGATAGTGGGACCCATCGATCTTCGAGCAGAAATGTGGCCATGAACAAAAAATCCTGAATGATCGTGATCGGCGATCACTCAAACGAGTTGGTGAGATCAAATCGAAGAAAAACAACAGTAAAACTCAGGGCTATGTTTAATATGAAAGTAAGAGCATTTCCACACGCAACAAATGCGAAAGGGAAACACAAGGGATTGGGACTGAACACGTGTAGCCTTAAGAAAACCACTAATCAGTGAGGCTAACCGTAACAAAAGGCTTCATTTTGCTAGAGCCATAAAGATTGGACTCCTGGAGCACTGGTAAGAAGTCATGTGGTCTGATGAGACCAGATTTGTCCTGTTCCAGAGTGATGGGCGCATACAGTAAGAAGAGAGGCAGATGCAGTGATGACCCATCATGGCTAGTGCGTACTGTACAAGCCTGTGGGGGGCAATGCTATGAATGCTGGGTTGCTGCAGTTTGGTCAGAGTCAAAGGTTCAGCAAACCAGTATGTGCTCAAAGAATGAGGTCAGGCTTGACTACCGGAATATACTGAATGACCAGGTTATTCCATCAAATGGATTTTTTCTTCCCTGATGGCACAGGCCATATTCCAAATGACAATGCCAGATTCATTTGGGCTCCAAATTGTGAAAGACTGGGTTCAGGGAGCATGAGACATCATTATCATACATGATTGGCCATCACAGAGTCCAGACCTAACCCATTGAGAATCTTTGGGGATGTGCCTGAGAAGGCTTTGCGCAGCGTCAGACTCTATTCTACCATCATCAAAAGCAAGATCATGGTGACAAAGTTAATGCAACACTGGATGGAAATAAATCTTGTGGCAACCCCCCCCATTGCAGAAGCTTATCGAAACAATGCCACAGCGAAATGCTGCCGTAATCAAAGCTAAAGGTGGTCCAACACGAAATATTAGAGTGTATGAACATTTTTTTTGGTTGGCGACTTTTTTTTTGGCCAGGCCGTGTATGTACTGGTTAATTTTACATTAAGCACCTTGAAATTGTGTTGTATTTTAACTAAATTTTATTATCCCCACACCTAATCCTCAGCCTCTCCTCCAATCCCTCTTCCTCTGTCCCGCTACGAAACTACAAAAGTTTTTAAAGTGCGCAAAATTACGCACGGAAATTATCCAACCAGCTCCAACAGTAGCACACTTACCTTTTTCCTCTCCAGGTTGGGCAGGACCCGTGCCGATCAAATAATGTGGTCTTGTATGTTTTACCAGATCAAAATAGGGCTGGGTATCGATTCAAATTTCAAGAATCGATTCGATTCCGATTCTTTTAAGATTCAGATCGATTATTTTCGATTCGATCCGATCCGATCTCGATTCAGGTTTAGTGTTATTAAAAACTGTTTTTTGAGCTGTATACCTGATTGTCAATTTGTGCAACATATAATAATATTTTTAATATTGACATTGGCAGCAAATTAATGAAGTATTGGTATTTAATGATGGCAAAAAGACAGGTAAAAAATGGCAAGGGACTAATCCCCCTCGCCAGAATGTTTTGATAGCCGACTAATTACAAACATTATGTAGGGCAGAATTACTGGTGCATATTAAAAATAGACATTCAGAATTACACTGCCAAAAAAGCTTGTTGCTGTTAAATACAAATGTACCTTTAATTTGGCCATTTTGTCCACGTCCACAATGTCACTGAGTGAATGCCCAATCTTCAGCTGACTGCTGCTTGCTTTTCCACTCCTTCCTTTTACTAACGTCGTACATGTTTGGGATAACTTTTCAACTGCCATAGCGTTTGCGTGTCACCACAACTGTAGTGGCGGTTCACATACCTTGATGAGCCGCCGTGAAGCCTGGGATTTCAACAATTTGAAATACGGGACCAATAGCACTGCAAATGAAGCCCAACAATCGCCTCGGGTATTTTGTTAGCGCGTGAGAGCTACTGGTAGTTGTAGAGCTTTCCTTAAGTTTTTTTCTGTTGCGGTCCCGTGGCTTGGACATGATGTCTTGGTGGTGTCGCTGCATGTGTTTCCTGAGTTGGTCGTGTTTCCGCAAAACTTTTAAATACCTCATCTGGCATATCTTGCAAATTGCTTTGCTCTTGTTCAAGCTCCTTCCTTTTTTGCTCTCGTTTCTAAACCCGAAATAGTTCCAGTATCCGCTTTGAGCGACTCTTGGCCTTTTCAAAAAAAAAAAAAACTGGATTCGGCTAACTTCACAGCTACACTAGCCGCGACCGCCATGTTGTTTTATGTAGAACCGCAGTATCTCACACAACCGGCGCCTACGCGAGTCACGTCACTGAGTGGTGTAAAGTTTAACCCAGGAAAAAATATAAAGAAAATATATATATGTATAAAAAATCAATCTTTGACTGCAAATCGACTTTTTTTTTCAATTAAAATGATAATTCGATTTAAAATCGCGGATCGATTTTTTCACCCAGCACTAATTCATAAGTGTTTTTAATCCTTGTATTTCGGATCACAGCAAACAGGCAGACACAATCAGCTGTCCATCTGACGTCATCTGAAAAGACGAACCGACAGGCCGTGATCCCTTTACACTTTACATGGTCGTTTAGATTTATATGCTTTAATAATTATAAATAATGTCTTTTTCCTCATTATGAGTTATCTTATAAGACACACTCACCACAGCAGCACAGACTAGGCACAAGTGCAATTTGCTAACTGCAGATATTGCAAAAATGGCACTGCATCTGGTGGTAAAGCTAAGCAAAACAACCGCCGCAACAGGTGCTTCAAAGTAAAAACTGAACCAGTACTATATCTGCAGAACATTTGTGGTTCGTTATTGTAAGGTTTTTTTGCAGGTGTTCATGTAAAATAAACTATTTTACATATGAAGCAGCTTTGGAGACGTGTCTCCATATATTGCGCGCTCTCCGCAGCTTTCACTCTGTCGAACCAGGAGATCTGTCCTCCCCTCACTTTGAATATCATTGGACAAACACCTTGAATAAATTAAATTCATTGCGCCCTGCCTTTAGACCGGGCGTAGGATAGGGCCCCCTTGTGTCTTTTCATATTTTCTCAGAGACTATCCAGCATCATGAAGTGCTTAAATGCGGACCTCTTTTCATTTTCAGGGAGCCTCAACGTTTTACAATTTTGAACAGGAATGAGGAATTTCAAACGAATTCACCTTTTTATACCCAAATTTGATCCGGCTCACTGGCTTCTTCTGAGAAGTCTGAATTAATCAAGCATAACATTCACACTAAAATTATTTTTTCTGTTCCGGAAATGCAAGTAAATAACTATATTCTAACTGGTTAAAAGGAGCTTCTACTACTGGGTGTATTAACCATTACAGACACAAAAAATAGATTTTGGGTATTACCAATGCGTAAATTTAGCGGCAGCTGTGGCAATAAACTTTACATTGGGTGGGGGGGTGGTCCTAATGAAATTTTAAGCACATGTATATATTAATTGTATTCTGTACACAAACACACACCCGCACTGTATATGTTATGCACACAGCAACTCATACACACAATAATAGCAGTAGTAAATTAACATAGAACATGAACTCTAGAAAACAATTACTAATTCAGCTATCATTGTGTGGTGTTTGCTGCCCTCTAGAGGGTTTTGTATAGGCATCTACGCTTACAAACATGTCACAGGCTACCTGCTGCCTGCCCCCTTCTTTCCACAGCCAAATCTTTTTGGTGTGTCGGCAAAGTTTTGACCGCACTGAATTCCCAGGTCTAATCATCACGGTTCGCCACCGATAAAAGAAAGTGTGGTGTAGTTTTCTTACTGTGCTGCTGACAATAATGGAAAGCAATAATTAGATATAGTAATAGTAAACAAAAAAAACACTCTGTCCTCTCGCGCGGAATCAGCTAATACAATGAGGAGAGCGAGCAGTGGAGGAGACAATTTATTTGATTGAAAAGCATCCATAGTTGCTTGTTTTGCCTGTGTCACTCTCTTCAGCTGTTCCTTTTTTTTTAAATGGCAGTGTTTAGGGTGATTTTAACACCACCGGCTGGGATTGGGAATGTTACCACAACTAGGCCTCAGACTGCCAGAAGCAAACAATAATGTGACTGATCAGTCAGAAAATACAGATTAGTTGTTGTATTCAATCGTGCACATACTGTGTACCAAAAACCGTGAAGCCTAGTGATAGTGAACATCACGTGACAAAATACGGCGTACTGTGGACAGGCGCCTTAATGAAAACCAATAATTTCAGTTCAGTAAATCCCAAACTCTTAAATAACATAACTCAAAAACACTGACTTTAATAAAACTCAAAAACATTAACCTCAAACCTTCACCTTCACTTTTTTTTAGAATACTATACATTTAAAAAAAATTAAAATAAAAGTACAAGTTTTTTAATTCAAAAACTGAGTATAGTTACATTTGCCCATTCTCGTACATTTACAGCAGAGAATGAAAACATAAATAATATTGTATGGCTATTCGTGGTTTTGGGGTTCCATATCCTTTAAACCATTATTAAAGTGCTGATAAACTCTTCATAACAATAAAAACTGCTGAAATGTTAAAATGGGACCTTGAAGGATTTCAGAATTATTTCAAGTGTGGTTGTATGAGGCACTTATCCATAATCAATGTATACCTGCAGTAGATGGATGTTGAAAACACCCCCAGTTTTGTAGAAGCAAAGACGAGTACCAGCACAGAAGCGTAGTATGCACTGCTGAAGAAAGGCTCAGGCAAGCAACATAAAACATATTTAACCACTTTTACAAAAATCTGTATCAGTTTAAATTGTAATGTCATATGCCTGAATAGTTTATCAGCTTCACCTTGTGTCAGGCAGCCTTTTCTATGGTAAACTGCTGTTAGATAAGTCAAATATCTCTCTCTCCTAACCATTTTGTATATTAATTATTAGTGCTGTCTGCCAAAAGAGTCGGGTGCATTTAGAGAATGTGATATTTTGGCTTTGTATAACAGTGTGTTTTCCTGTTGGAAAAAGGTTGGCTAGACAGAAAAGGTAAACAAGGTAAATATTACATAAAAGTGTATTGGTCAATCTACTGTGGAATACACACTGACTGTGGAACAAAGGACCAAGTTTCCTCATCGAGACACACTTCCAAATAACATGATCCATGCGCGAGACTTCAACAGTTTTGAAGGTGTGTGTGGCAATACTTTTGGCCAATTAGATTTGAACCTAGCAAACTTTAAAGGTGCACTATCCAGTTTAGGAAAAAAAGTTCAAATTAAGAAAGGTAATAAATACAAAACTCAATTTCAATTCATATATTTTCATACTGAATACATAAGTGCACCCTAAGAGGTGAAATGAGGTCCCTAAAAACACTGTCTGAAGCCAGATAGTTGGGTCCCTGCGAATCTATGAAAACAATATGAAAATGAATAAATTATATTAAATTAGAGTGTTTATTTAGGACAATTGTTTGTTCAGCCTCATGAATTAATTATTCAGTCCATCATGTTAATAGTGAATATTCTTCTCTTCACTATTCCACTATTTCCTTTTCAGAATCCACTAACCGTTTAGGATCTTGAGTTCTAAACAGTCATCAAGTCCATTCTTGAGTCTGCAGGCCGTGGTGACAGCTGCAGTTCTGAGTGAAATCAAAGTGTTGGTCCCATGTCTTTCAGAATGACTGAGATGTTGTGCATAAGATCAGGCTGAACATTACCAGGAAGGCATCAACAATCTGGTGAAGTCGATCACCACATCACCCTCCAGGACGACAAGATTTTTCAACAGGTGGTAGCGATGATGCAGCGAGTCTGAGGTCTGTTCACACAACTGTTTACAAAGTCCCCGCTGATGTATCCCCGAGATTTGGCGGCACCCACAACATCCTGAAAGAATTAAAGAAAGATTCATAACACTTATCACATCGCACTGAAAAACCACGGAAACAAAGGGTGAGCAAAGAATTTTGATTAAGGTTTGAATGTCCTTAAAAATGTTGTCATACAAACAAGTCCAATAATCCGTTTTTTCATTCCTACTGGTTAGTGCTCTTGACTGCAGAGAATGTAAGATGGACCTTCAAGTGGCCACACTGGGCTAATGACGGGTTAATTTGATTTTGTTTGTGGTGGTGCATGCATACTAACATTATTTTCATTATCATTATCATCTGATGATAAATCAATTAGGTGGCTGGTCTATAAAATGTCAAAAAAAATGTGACAAATGACTTGAAATCCAGCGTTTCCCCTGAAGCCCAAGGTGACGTCCTCAAAAGTCTTTCTTTTGTCCACAACCCAGAAATATCAGTTCACTGTCATAGAGGAGAAACCCAGAAAATATTCACATTAGAGGATCAAAAACAGAGTATTGAGACATTTTTTTCTAAGAAAATGACATCAAAGTGATTAATCAATTATCAAAATAGTTGCATTATTTTTGATCGTTGATTAATAATACTATTAGCGATTACATGTTACAGCCTCTACTTTGGGTGTCCAGTTATTTAAAAAAAATAAAATAAATCACCACACCTCCATTGGACACGAAAAATACACTTCATAGGTTTCAAAACTTCTCATCTGCAGTTGAAATTTTAGCCAGCTGAACTGGTTGCGATAACACCTTCACATTAAACAGAAATTCTGATTAGTTATCCTTAGAAATAAATGAAATTAAGAAGAGACTTATGAAGAGACTGAGACTACCACCATCTTATAAAACATACACAGGAGGGGCCAGGGAAACAAAAGTACACCTTTGTTTTGATGTCGTTGCTGGCGTTCCTAGAAGGTAAAAATGTGTCCAGTTCTGTGACAAATTTATTCATCAAACCAATTGCCAAACTGTTCCAACCACTGACCCACTAAATCTGAAAATAAATCCAAAAATGATGTGGCTAACTTATCTGGAGCAATCTGAGACAGAGCGTGGACATGCAAAACACTGTACTATGCAGTGGAGCAATTTTGTGGATACTAAAGCTCATTTGAACCATTAAAATTAAACATTACACAAAGGATTAACCTGAGAAATGTCATCATTCTAGAATCTGCCTGCGCACTTACAGTTGCAGCAAAGTCTGGTTAGCTCCAAAATCTTTGTTATTTTTGTTATTTTTGTCGCTTTTTATCTGATTTTTTACATCTACTGATGGATATTTCTGTGGAGAGACGAGTTTATTCGACAGAAGTAGCTTTTTTCATTGAAATGGAGCACTCTGGAGTATATCACCCATTCCACTGAGATAAGGAGGAGCTTTCGTGGTTGCCGTGCTGTGCAAAGTTAAAGGCAAGGAAATGGAAGATACAAGCCCGTTCTGCTGCCATCAGTCATCATGGGGAATGTTCAACACTCTGCCCAACAAAAGTGAGGAGTGTGGAGATATTGGTGAAGACTCAGAAAGTGTACCGTGTGAGAGCAGCCTGATTGTGTTTTAAAACTGAGACCCTGTTGAATAAATATAACATCTCGTATTCCATTGTGGATATACCTGCTTCACTCTCATACGGTCAGACAGAATGCAAAAGGCTAGTGGCAAGAAAAAAAGGAAGGAGGACTTGGCCTTATTTGTGAACCAGGAGATGGTGTAATCCTCACATATTACTGTCAAGGAGAAGATGTGCTGTCCCAGATATTGAATTGTTGGCAGTTTGGAATGCCGGGCCATATTTAGTACCAAGAGAATTTGGTCATGATAATTACACAATACTGTGTACATCCCTCCCAAGGCAACGGCTGATGTTCCATGGGAAATTCTGCATGAATTTGTTGCTAGATACAGACCTAAAGCACCCTTGGTGCACTTTATAATAAATAACTGGAGACTTCAACCATGTTACCCTCTCCTCCCACCTGACTGGTTTTACACAATTTGTTAACTGTGCTACAAGAGAAAACAAAACCCTTATCAGCCTGTATGCCGTGTACAAAGAAGCTTACCGAGATACTGCCTTACCACACTGGGCAGGTCAGATCACAACCTTGTCTCTTTCTGCAGACGCTGTTACAAACCCTGTGTCAAAGGGAACCTACAACTACCTCCCCGACAACACAGTAAGGTAATGGACACCTAGGCTAGTGAGGCTCAAGGACTGCTTTGAAACGCACAGATTGGGTGGTGCTCTAGAAAACAGATGGACATTGATAGACAGCTGATTGTTTTCAACTGAGTACAATCAACTTCTGTAGAGAACCACAGTCCATAACCTACAAAGACTGTACGCTGTTTCCACCAATACAAACCCTGGATCTCAAGTGACATAAAGCAATCTCCTCAATCAGAAAAAGGAAAAGCTTAGAGAGGGTGACAAAGAAGGCTCAAAACAGGTGCAACATAGACTGAAGAAGAGATTGACATGGGCAAAGGTGGAATACAAAAAGAAGATAGAGAAGAATTTACATCATAACAACATCCATGAGCGATTGGGAGAGGAAATAAATAAACATCTCTGGCTACAACAAAAAGAAAAGACAGCCCAATCGTGGGTGACTGTTGGAAAGAGCTGATGAACTCAGTCAGTTCTTCAACAGGTTTGACCACTGAGGCCACATCCCATTCCACTGCTCCCGCTCCCTCCTCCTCCACCTCCTCCCCTCTTCAACATGTGGGCATCTCCAACATAGGCTCCCTCTTCAACAACATCTGGACATCTCCCATCATGGCTCCTCCTCCTCCTCCTCCCCCTCCTTCTCGCACAAGTGTGTTCCTCTCCACCATGCCTCCTCTTCAACAACACCGGCATCTCCATCATGCTCCTCCTCCTCCTCCACCAAAAGTGTGTTTCCCTCCACCATGGCTCCTCTTCAACAACATCTGGGCATCTCCAACCATGGCTCCTCCTCCTCCTCCTCATCCTCCTCCTCCACAAGTGTGTTCCTCCACCTGTGCCTCCTCTTCAACAACATCCTGGGCATCTCCATCATGGCTTCCATCCTCCCACACACCTGTTCCTCTCCAACCTTGTTTTCACTGAACAGGGTTGAGGGTTGGGAGCTCGGGAGACTTTGCTCTGGGAAGGCAGCTGGCCCGATGGTGTGTGTCCAAGGCTGCTTAAAGACTGTTTGCTGCCCAACTGTGCCAACCTCTTCACAAAATCTTCAACCCTGAGTCTTACCGCTGGGGCGGTGCCGGCTCTGTGGAAAACATCTTGTATTGTCCCCGGTACCAAAAAAGAAATGTCCAGCTGAACTAAAAGACTACAGACCGGTGGCCCTTACTTCACACCATCATGAAACCCTGGAGCGGCTGATTCTTCTAAACGTCTTCTGATGCCTTAGGTCAAAGACAAACTCGATCCCCTGCCAGTTTGCCTACAAAGAACACATTGGAGTGAATGATGCCAGTACTCTACCATGTCCACCGTTCCCTCTCTCATTTTGGAAAATCTGGGCGCTTATTGTTAAGAACTATGTTTTTTGACTTTTCAAAGCGCAAATTATTATACCATCCAACCCCAACATACTCAAAAACACGCTCATAGAGATGGGAGTGGTTTCTTCTTTTGTCTCCTGGATCACGGATTACCTGACAGAAAAGGCCACAGTTTGACAGATTAGGGAAACTGTTTTTTCTGGACATTAAATGACATCACAGGGCTCCACAGAGGACTGTCCTGGCCTCACATTCTGTTCCAACAATGTATACAGCAGACTTTAAATATAACTCTGAGTCCTGCCACTCCGAAATACTCAGATGACACTGCTATTGTAGCTTGTATAACGGAATGGACAGGAATCTGAATAAAGGGATTTGTAAAATCCTCAGTGACTGGAGTCAAAAAAACTGCCCTCATACCAAACACTCAAAGACTGAGACGTGAGAAAAGTGGAAGACAAACACCTGAAAAAGACACGATGTTGACCAAAAACGCACCGAAGATAATAGTTAGCCTGCAAGCTAGCATCTGCGCCATACATTGCCAAGATAAAAGCTAATCCTTCAGATGTGAAGACAGAGCTAAACAAATTTCATGATACCTTTTCAAGAGAACATGAAAATAACGATTTGGGAAAATTCGGAGAAGATGTCAACTGCAAGCTAAATGAAAAAGCCTCGGATCTGAAAGAAACTGTGGATAGAGTAGAAAAAGAGGAACAACGGGTGGCCGACATGGAGGACTGGAGCGCCATCAGCTAAAGCTGAGCTTTGTAAAACACACCCAACAAAGCATTCAAGCTACACTGACTGATCTTGAAGCACGCTCACGAAAGAACAACATACGCCATTTGAGGTAAAGGGTGTACTGGATTGTATATTGATTTGGATTTTCAGATTTTTCTTCTGGTCGCATATCACTTCGATAAAATAAACAATTAAATTTTATATTTTTTGAAAGCATTCTTACTTTGCAGCATTTGGGGGGGGGGGTGGTCAGGTGGGGGGTTCACACCAGCCTGAACTTTTGCACAGGACTGGAAGTCTGTGCTTCCTTGCTACCGTATATCAGGAAGTGTTCATTTTTCAAAAAATGGCAATTAAATAGAAAAAAGAAACTTATATGAGTCCCTCTATGAGTTTGACAACCTGCTTTCAGAGATCCATAAAGGAAAATATGCATGTTAACTTACCTCGTCAGCAGTGGAAATTAAAAGACCTCTGAAGTCAAAGAAACAGGAAAAACGAGTGGTGTTAATGCCGTGTTACCTGAGGGTCAGATTGTCACTGAAAAAAAAGAGCAAATGTCTTGATATGAAAATGACTAAGTAAAAAAACATCTATGCAATAATAATAAGGTAATTGTAATATATTTTTTCACTTTACTTTTCACTCGTACGCACCACTTAAGAACAAATCTGTCCCGTTACTAGCGGTTCTTGCATGAGGCCCATTCTTTATAATCAGGGACGCCAATACCAACATGATGATGCTATAAACCGGAAATGTAACCGCAATCTTTTGAACAATACTTGTAAGAAAGCCTAAAGGCCAAAACGCCCTAAAGTCAAAAGACGCGGAGTCAAAATGAAGGCTTCTATAGGCGCCTGAAGCGTTAATCAGATTTTAACATTCCATCACCACAAAACCAGCAGTATTTAGGAAAAGGTTGCCAATTATATGCCATCTGTTTTATTTATTTTAGTATTACTATTAATAATAGTTTATTTCTTTCATAAAATTGTGTCCCTCTGAGGGAAAAAAATCCTCACCATCTCCCGTCTATATATTAATAAAACGGTGCGCAATATTAAAAAGCATGATAGATTTACATCAGTGTCACTCAGTTTAACATCAGTGGAGGATGTTTAGACCGCAGCAGACGAGCAAACTGCACACAGACCACACACCGAGGAGCTGAATAGGAGATAGAGCTGGAACAGTTTCAATGATTTATAATAATAGCAGGGGCAAAGTGACGAAACGGTATCATGGAGGAGACAAACGTCTTTCCCCGTTTGTTAGCTGAGACAGATATTTCATCACATAACTGGTTCAGCTAACATCAGGAATTTATATCAAAAAAGTTTTATATTCAGTCGGCACTTCAACAACACGCTGCCCCCTCCCTCCTCTCTGCTCTTCGTCTATCCTTCATAGTTCAGCTTAATCGGGCGGGGAGTAATAAGTATTTAAAAGTAAACAAACGACTTTGAGCAAAAAAAAAAAAAAAAAAAAAAATCACACACCACAGAACTGTTCAATTATTATGTTTCATGATCATAAATAGTTTTATATCAAATCAGAGCGCATCTGTCCAGATTCACAACACGTCTCTCCCTCCCTCCCTCTCTCTGCTAGTGGCTTATTTTTTTTTTTTTCCTTTTTCTTTTTTTTTTTCTTCTTTTACCTGCTTTCAGGTGGAGCTAAAGCTCCCGTCAACACTCGTTTTTTTCATGTCCCAATTTAGGTACGCCGCCTTTTGTTTAAAATCCATTTAATTCGCCCCCAACACCAGTGCGAAGCGTCAAGGGCCAGTTTTTTATGCACGTCAAGATGCTTTCAGTTGTGTTCTGCCATTTAGAAAATGGGTGTCGTCAGACGCCTTAGTGCATTTTGGCCTTCAGGCACAGAACCTTCATTCATAAAAAGCTTCTTGAAATCTCTAGATTTACCAACAGTAGGTTTGGGAGCAAAATAAACTGATGGGCCACAAGAAATTACAAAAAGAGATTCTGATGCTACAACATCAAGACTGAAAAAGAACAAGTACCAGAAGGAGATGGTTTCCTGACAAAGTTTATTTTAAGGGATTATTTACTCCCTAAAGCTTTTAAAGTTGTTTTAAGTATGTCCTTAAAAGGCAAAGAGAACCCCAGTATCATTGTGAATCAGGCTCTATTATCTGTGATCATGAAGGTGGGGAAAGAGAGGGACCAGAATGCAGCACATACAAGACCCATTTCTGTTTATCAACATAGAATGCAGGATGTTTTGCCTCCAATAATCGCAATAAGACTTTGGAAAAACATAATTCTGATTTTGACTGACACTGACCAAGTAGGGTTTTATTAAAAACAGCAAGCACGAATGTAAGTGAGATGTGCTCTGTACCTGTTGACAGTATGATTAAAAGCAATTAAAAGTCTTTGGGTAATTAGCCATCGGATTCAGAAAGGAATTTCTCCTCAGTGCAATGGGAGTTTTTTGTATTTGGTGTTAACAGCATTTTGGTTCAATGAATGTGGTTATTAGGATGTCTTACATCTATATATCAATCACCCACTGCCCAACATTTAAGTAATGTAATTCTCTTCAAGATCAGTTTACATTAGACATGGGAATGGCCATCAAAGGTATCCCCTGAGCCCTGTGGTCTGTCCAGGAATTTGTCTGTTTTCCTTTCCATTTTTGTAAAATTTTGTGTTTTATCAAAAACAAAACTACAAAAAAAAAAAAAGTTTAAAAAAGTCACTACATAAACTCAAATATCTCATTACGAACAACTAACTAAAGTCAAATAATAATCCACAGTAAAACCAATTAATCATTTCAAATTAATCAAATAGGCAAACTACACGATGTGACACAGATTACTAATAAAGTAAAAACCACATGAGAGAGCTGAACCACATAACCTCAGACTGCATATGAAGAGCTAGGCCAGAGGTCCCAGAACTGTTTTTCACACAAAGTTTGATTCAGCATGTTTGAGGATGCTGCAGTGTGAGGTGTGGAGTTGTCCTCCACTTTCTATGGCTTCTTGTTTCAGCTCAAGCCACCAGGCTAAAAGCCTCCATACCTTGATACCTGGGAATGAGACTCTAACAATCAAATATTTTTCTCCAGATTGCTATACTGCATCCTTGAAAACTGGGACTCAACCTTTGACTCCAGAGAGGACCAACACACACACAGTGTGTAAACAGACCATTACAGTACAACGCATGAAACTATCTGCACATTTGATTTAAATTTTGAAAAGCACACTAAAATAAGGTTCCTGTAAGAAAATAACGAAACAAGGTGTTTAAATGTGTGAATTTATTTCATTACCCTGCCCGCCTAGATGTGACACATGGCATCACGTCAGGTCAAAATGTTATGTCGGGGTCAGCTAAACCAAGGGGAGAGACTCAACAGAGCAAATCAAATGCTGCGAAATATTCACTTATTTCACTTTCTGAAAGCTCACAACAAACAACAAGCAAACAAACAAAAAAATAGCAACAGAACAAGAGGACGTGGTGTCACGTTCATCGACATCACGAGTGTGTCTGCTGCATTGGTTATGTCCCGACATAGCTTGTTAGACTTGCTAATGTGTTAGCTGTGTAGCAATATAGACAGTAGCACGCTGAACTTCGACAAATATTTTGTTTATTGTGACGAATACTTTACAAGTGATTCTAATATCTGCTGATAGCTGAAACACAAGCATAGATCTGTCTGGCCTGCTCCTCTGTTAGGATGGGGGTAAAGTCCTCACGTTGTCAGCGTTTGGGCAACACGTTCATACAGGAAGTGCAAAAACTTCAAAATCAGAGCATGTAGAGACGTCTGGTCCTTCTTTTTCTTCCGATTTAAAGGCAGATGTGGGCTTTACATTTACTCCCCGTTACATTTTTACTTTGATCAACTTTTTGATAAATTAGAACTTGGTTAAGAGTAATTTTAATGCATCAAACTTTTACTTTTACTTGAGTATATTGTGAAGAAGAAACGCTACTTTTACTCCCCATTACATTGAGCAAATTCCCCTCGTTACTTTGGATTTTTATCCATACTTATTCAATGCACGATCTGTTTGTTTTATTTTGTCAAGAGAGGTTTCCGCTAAAGGCTCTGTCCACATGACTCTGTTTCCCCAATCAAACGTAGCCCAGCGACTTTGAAAACTCCATTTCACCAAACACATGGAAGCCCCGGCAGTACACGTGAACGAAGACTGAGCTGACGACAACAATGGCAGAAACAACGGCGTGCTGATTCAGAAACCAGAAGAGGCAGAACACCTCTGGCCTCATATTCAAAAAATTTTTTACACATTAGGCAGAAGAAACATCATTTCAACATTATTATGAACATAATATAAGCACTTGCACAATGCTGATTGTACAGCTACGAGCCGTCGCTGTGACTGCATGCAAGGATGAAATGCCAAGTTCCAGTCCTTTGATCTGTCACTGTCTGACTGAACAGCCTCATGGACGCTATATTTTACTATTCTTCGTACGAAAATTTGTTTAAATCAAATCATTTTGGTGTTTTTAAAGTTATGATATTGAGCTGAAACAGATTCTCATTCCATTCGTATTCAGAAGGCTGGTAGCTGAGTGCAGCAGACTTCTCCACCTGGAGTGCAACAATGTTCAAACATATTTGGCTAATAAAGTAAACGAATCGCTCAATGGTTAAAAAGAAAACTCTAAAACAGTTCTCCCACTTGGTGTGAGGCTTCACAGATGGATTCTTCGGCAGTTTTTTGGCAACTTTTTTCTCATTGAGCGCTTTTTGCCACAGCCAACTGCTAACGTTAAATCCACGGGATGCTGCAGTATTTCATCCAGATGTGTTTGAGTAAACTATAAATCACGTTCTTGAAACTTTAGGCTTTCACCTGGGAATTTTTTGTCTTGATATTCCAATGTTGCAGCAAACCTCAGTCCAGTGGATTTTATCCTCCCGCGCGCACAAATTTACAACATTTCCAATATTTAATCTTTTGAAGTATTTCCACACAAAGTTTGGTGTCGATATCGTGTTGTGTGTCTCATTCAGAATGGATGAAGAGCAAAAAGTTTCTGCACTGCAAGAAAAAAGAAGTCCATAGAATTACGGATAAATTGTTCTGCCATAAAATTAATCAGTACATTTTCCGTTAAGTTTGGGACACTATCCTAACAACCTATAATGTGAAAATTCCGTAAGATTTACAGTATATACTAAGTAAGAAAAATAAGATGCCATTTACACCATGTTTTTAACGAAAATGTCAACTGCACCACCCATGGAGCAAATGTAAACACAGCAATCGATGTATCACGAGACTTTGAATACTCTCTTAATGGATGCAACATTGAAAATATCAGCAAGATCTCTTGTGCATTCCGGCTCGAGTCTGAGAGGCTACAGTTGACATTTCCGGCTAAAAACATGGCGTTAATGGCGTCTTTTGTTGGTTACATTTTTAATGTCCGCCGCTACGCTGGACACTTGGATTACACCACATGAGCATGATGGAGACATTTTGTGTTTTGTTTTGTGTTCTTTTTTTTAACATTTTTATCTGTGGTCATCATTCACTGCCATTGTACTTGGTTACAGCAAACACTGTTTTCTGCTGACACTCCAATCCAGGATTGTTTTGTGAGCTGCAGATCTTCACTCCATCCTCACATCGTCATAGGAGTGATACATATTGAGTGAATTTTTCATTTTTGGGGGGAATAATCACTTTAAAATTAAATATTGGGTATCACCCAAAATGAGCAATTCTGCTGATATGGCAGGTCGAGATGACGCTTTCATTACATAAAAAACATTAAAATCATTACAATAAAAACTGTCAGCAGTAAGTTTTCTTATTTGCCTAAGTGAATATGTGCAATTTGAATAGCATTTTATTTAAATTTTGCACTGCCAGTGGGCCATCACAATAAGACAAGGCAGTCTTGATGTTGTCTGCACTTCACTGCACATCGGCGGCCAAAAATGAAGTTGAAAAATATTAGTATATTGGCAAAATCCAATATCGTGCATCCCTTGCTTTGTATAAGAGATTTTTTTTTCTGCTTTAAACAGCAACAAACAGAATAAAAATTGAAATGAAAATGCTATTCAATAATGAGCAAGCTGTGAAATGGTGTGTGGCACCCACAAGTAATCACAATAAAATTTTTAAATAGAGCTGCAACAATTATTGGATTAGTTGTCAACTATGAAAAATTAAACCGCCACCATTTTTGAGATCAATAATTGCCCCTAAGAGATTTTTTAAGTAAAAAAAAAAAATCAAATTCTCTGATTCAGCTTCTAAATGAATTTTCTAGTTTCTTTACTCCTCTATGACAGTTCACTGAATATCTGGTGTGTTGTGGACAAAGCAAGACATTAGAGGGCATCATAGTAAGGCTTTGGGAAACAGTAAATTAAAATTTTCGCTAGTTTCAGGCATTTCATAACCAAAACCACTAACTGATTAATGAAGAAATATCAATATTAATCACATAAATCCACACACATCTACAGGCCCTAATTTTTAATCTTTGAAACAAGGAAACTTCAAGATTCAGAAACCATTTCAATGCATGGCCAAAAAATCATACAAGAAACAAGAACGAATGACACCATCATACCAAATGTTTTTCAATGTTAGTGCCATTTTTCTTTAAAACAAGATCATTTAATGTTTTTTTAAGTTGGTCATTCACCCTCTTCACTAAGCAAAATCTGTGTCAAGAAAACCCATCATAATAAAGTTTGATAAAAGTAATTGGTGTGCATAGCTTCAGCCAAGACCCATGGCTTGAAAATTTTTCCAATTCCGGCCATTGTATTTATAATTCTACTACTTAGTTTCCCAGTGTTGCCATTACATCTCAGCTCATAAGCCTGAGCTACCAGTGCAACTATGACTTACAAATATTTTCCATCCTGGGAACAGCAAGGAGATTTCAACGGTGTCCAATCTAATAAACCAGCAACACAACCATATGTTTCTATATCACAGCAATTCAAACATTAATGTGTTATGCTTACCTTTGTATGAATTCCAGGGTAAGTGACACCTTCTTTGGGTATTTTATGTTTAAGACATAAACCAGGAGAAGTGTAGCTCAGTCCAAAATGGGGAGATGATGTGGTCATGTAACAACCTATCCTGATCACAAGAAATTTTGAATCGCCTATTTCACCTTAAACATATTAAGATATTACCAAAAAAAAAAAAGACAAGATTGCATGTCAACTTCAGAAAAACACTCCAAATTATAGCTGTTCATCCATATACTCAAAACAATTTGGTTCTCTACTGCCATATACAGTTTTTGATAATAAAAACTGTATATGGGCAGTAGAAACGTTTTTGAGGAGGATGAGTTTTGCTCCTATGCAGCCGTTATTGATGAGGGATGAATTCTGGCCAAAACGACAGCCCCCGCGGCTACGTTTATTGGAGGAAGGATGAGTTTTGGGCTCAGATGGCGTCCGTTGTTTGATGAGAATGAATTTTGGCCAAAACAACAGCCCATGGGCTGACATTTTTTGAGAGGATGAGTTTTTGAGGATGATGAGTTTTTGGCTATGACGGCGGCACGTTTTGATGAGGATGAATTTTGGGGGCCAAAATGACACCGCAGGTTGACGTTTTTGAGTGAGGATGAGGTTTTTCTCCGACAGCGGACGTTTTTGATAGGATTAAACTTTAATGGCCAAAACGACAGCCCGCAGGCTTTTCTTTCACACAGAATACCATGTCAGTATCCACCTTTAATGGGTGATACATGGTTTAAGCATGTAGGAATGGCAGGAAGAAATGTTTAGAATAACATTATTAACAATCATAGATTATTTAATTAGGATGTACTCCATAAACTATTTTTGGATTAAAAATCAGCGATTTCCAGATTTTTGTTTTAAAGCTAAAAAACAAAAAAGGGTACACTCTTAAGGATATATTACCTCCTTTGGCAACACAGGGCAACACCCTCATGTCCCTTGTACAAAATATTTTTTGACACTATGAAGGCAAACACATTAATGTTGGTAGATCAAAAACAGTAAACACGTGTTAAACAAAATATTCAGGCCATGTCGACACCGAAATCCTCCGTGACGGTAATCCACCTATAATGGGGTAACATATGGTTTTTACCGCATGTAGGACTGATAGAAAGAATATTCCAAGATGTATTTTACCATTCGATGGTTTAGGATGTAATCAATAAACAATTTTGTATTTAAAACTTGTGCAATTTTTGATTTGTTTTAAAGCTAAAAAAACGAAAAGGGGTGCACTTTTAAGGAAATATTCCCTCCTGTGGCATCAAGGGCAACCCTCTTGTCTTCACTAGGGGTGTCACAATGAATAGTGTTATAAGATGCCTCATGATGTGGACATGGAACGAAAAAATTTTGCATCGATGTAGCATAGAACAATAATTGATTATAGCGTAGAGACCATTCCATTTTTGATTTTTCGGCGCCACGGTTTGGACAATAAAGTTCAAATAACTTCCTGTAGCAAGATTGGTATTGAATTGGTGCAAGAACGGGGCAAGCGCAATCTGCGGATGGGAGGTTACGAAGAGCAAGTGAAACGCACCTACTATTTTAAAAGCAGACATTTCAGATTTTATGACCAAGCTGGGAAGCATGAACATAATAATACACACTGTGCGTCAATCTGTCACACAAAAAATCAAACCACCTTAAAAATATCAACTAACTAGAAAACTACATTCAGGGCGTTTTCACTTGAGAAGCTAACGCCTAGCACCGGGGTTAAGAAAACAGCAGCCCAGCCACCTCCAAGAATTGATGAAACACTGTCCAACTGATTGCCGCCCAACAAGAATTCACCCATCTTTCCCTGTATATTAAGCACAAAATTTAATTTATACTAGACAACTAGTCTAATCATTAAGAAAATAGTCAGAAAGCCATTAAAATTGACACAGTTTTACATAACTGATGTTAAACAACACTGTCTGAAAAATACAGTGTGTATTAAAATTTGAAGTCTGTTAATCACCAGTCTACAATCGCTGAATCATATTTTAAATGCACTGTGACAATACGAACATTACACATCAACCTACAAAAACATGACAATAAGAAACTAAATGCTATCACCTTTCAGACCACAAAGGATCACAGTGTTCTGGGGCTAAATTAACACGGTTACCTGGAGCTGACGTTAGCTGCCAGCAACCAAACCTGCTACAAACAGTGTGGCTAATCATTAGTAGAGCTAACGGCAGCAGCTCTCTGCAAGCAGATTAATCACAGTGTCCCTGTGCTTCATGTGGTCAACACCTCACTCCATTCGAGTGGTTTATGTTAGATTATTCTGTCACAGCCTACATTCACTTTATGTTCCATTTTCTATATCAAAATACTGCAAAACTGTGGGCTAGGTTTTACAAGATTGCGTTCTGTCTGCCTCTGCTTATTAAAAACATCCAGGTTTTGGTGGCCATCCAAGGGCATCGACGCGCTGGGATGAGGGGGGCTGCAGTTGCATAACACCTTAGAGGCACAGTTAAACTGGCCACTGTACATGAATAAAATATTGATAATTAGTTAAACCAAATAGTATTTCTGGTGCCGACTAGTGGAGGGTGGTACCTTTAATCATGGTACATGATCCTAGTCCTGGTGGTAGGCTGCAACTAACGAATATTTTCATCACATCATCGTTTCATTTTCATTACCTTCATCACAGTTTTGGTCTGTAAAATGGTGAACAAACGTTGAGCATTGTTTTCCAAAGCTCAAGTTGACATCACCTCAAATGTCTTATTGTCCAAAACACAAAGATAATCAGTTTTACTGTCATAAGAGGACTCACTAGGTCAGCAAGTCTGACACACATACCTGATGAAAGCTTCTGCTTCTTGGATTAGAGCAAAAAACAACTTCATCTGACATAATAAACAGTCTAGATGCGTCAATTCAATCCCTTTCTTGAGAAATACAATGACCTGGACGAATGAGAACATTCCACAACAGCTTTATTAGCAAGTTTAAACACAACGCAGAAGGCAGTTAGCCTAGAAAGTCTGCAGCTAACACTGCGGAAGTATTATTTTTTGTTATTGAGGATGGAACAAATATCACAACAAATACGAGAGAAGGCCTAGACCTAACAATTTATTCATTTAGTTTACAATTTAATGTTTAAACTTTTATATTAATTGATTTCTGCAAGCACATTCTAAACAATAAAAAAATGGAGTTCAATTTAATTCTGACTGCCTTGTATTAATTGATGAAAAAAGTACCATGTGCAGTAATATAGAAAATTGAGGATCCAATGCATCGTGATGCATTGTGAAATCAAATCGAATCGAATCATGACAGGATAATTAATCGAATCGTGAGACCAGTGAAGATGCACAGCCCTAGTCTTCATATAGCTATGCCTGATTCTATTCTCCTGGCTTCTTATTTTGAACTCACTAAACTACTGGTCACCCGGCAGCCTTTCTGCAGTTTTCAAGTCACAAGTAAGAAATGAAAACACACCAAATTGATCCTTTTTCAGTTATTATTATCTGGATGTTCTCTCTTGTTTTTATTTCTGCCAGTCAAAAAGAAAATTAGCTCTCTTTACCCTTTTTTGTTAGTTTGTTTGTTAAACCTAAAAAACAAAAGTCACTCACTTAAGGGCATATTACACCCTCCTTGTGGCAGAAGTAGGCAACAACTAAGGGTTTTCCTTCTCCACAATGTCTCGGAGTCAATGAATTACTGGTTAAAAATTACATATTTATTTTTCAAGAGAGGAAACTGGTCCCCATGACTTTAAACAACACTGTTACATCACAATGAAAAACAATAAGTGCATGATTAAAAAATGGGACTTACAAACCTCAAAATATATCCAGTGAAATATTTATGACATCCTCACTTGGTCATTATTTTCAATGTTACTTTAACTTGCTTGTTGACTCCTGCCTTTCGTCATCACATCTCACAAAGTAAAAACATACGTGTTATTAAGCAAATAGGAACCTTACAACCTTCAAATATTAATTCTGTATTTGCCTTCCAGCTATAATGAAAAATATGCCAAACAATATATCCTAATCCATTTTAACACAGTAAATAATAGAATGCATGCAGGAATAGCACATATTATAACAAATTTTTGCTCCCTTATACCACCGAGAGGTGGATACACCCTCAACTGAGAGCTTCTGTCAGCACGCTTTGCCAATAAGAAGAAAGTGTCCCACTTAAAAGGCACAGAGCTGAGTTTTCTCCATTTTTTTCTTGGACCAAGACCCCCTATAAGATAACAAAAATATCCGTTTTTGGAACTTGAAGGCAAACAGATTTAATGTCTGGAGATCATCTAACAGTAAACACGTATTAAAAATATTTATGCCCATGCTGACACAGAATGCCCATCGTGTTCAGTATCGCACCATTAATGAGTGACATATGGTTACACATGTACTGGACAGAAAGAAATTTTAGATCCAGTTTAGATACAACTTTTTAAGATTAACCACCACCCAAGTAAGGTTTTATGCCACAAGCTGCCCTAAATTAACAGCATTGGTAATTACCAAAATCATTTTTTTATGACTGTAATGGTTTAAATACACCAGCATGCAGAAGCTCTTTAAACCAAAATGGATATTTTTAACGCAAAAATATAATTTACTATGTTATCCATGGAATTTTCTTTTCAAATGTACTGATTTTACAAAAAAAAAAAAAAAAAAAAAAACGGAACAAATGTAAAGCACATTATTATTTCTTGATAAATATCAAATTATTAATATTATATAATGATTAATAATTATATATTTACTTGCATTCCCTGAACAGAAATTTTAGTTGGTTGAATGTTATGCTTGATTAATTTCTGACTTCATAGAGATACCCAGTGAGCCTGCTCAAAGTTTGGGGTATAAAAAGGTGAATTCAGTTTGAAAAATGTCCTCAGTCCTGTTGCAAAATGGTAAAGCTTCGAGAGCTCACTGAAAATGAAAGCGTCCGCTTAAAGCACTTCATTATGCAGGATAGTCTCTGAGACAAATAGGGAAAGACAACAAAGTGTCTCGACAGTGTGGCCGAAGTATACTCTGGAGCAATTGCAGAGAACTGGAACTTTACAAAATGCGGCCAAGGAAGAGGCAGGAAACGAAAGTTAACTGAAGGCAGATGTCAGACAAACCCTCAAGATTTTAAGAACTAGAGACCGAAGGAAAGACCACTGCTGATCTTCAGGCAGAGATAAATGCTCTCTAGATCAGAGTCTGAGAAAGTCTCTCAGAATGACCAAAAGCAGACGACCAACATAACAAGCTTAAAGGGAAAGACAGCAGCTAAGAAGCCATTATTCAGGTCTGCAAAACACCCAGAAATGCTCAGTATTTGCCAGGGAGCACAAACACTGGACTGTTGAAGAACAGAAAGAAGGACTCTGGACGGACAGAGACCAAGTTTGAACTCTCCTTCAGCATCGTCGTGTTTTATGTCCACAGAAAAGCTGGAGAATGTTTTTGATGCCTGATGCCCTGCAACCCACAGTGAACAACATGGTGAGAATTCCATTATGGTATGGGGTTCCCATTTGTGGAAACGGCGTGGGCAAATAGTGAAAATTCGACGTGTAATCATGAACAAGAAACGTCTACCACAACATCTTAGTGCAATCATGGAATCCCTTCTGGACTGAATCTGATTGGTCGTGGTCCATACACCAACAATATAACAATGACCCCCAAGCATACTTCAAAGCTGTGGCAGAGACATTTGGACCAATAAAAAAGAATCTGGAGAACTGGAACTGATGGGATGGCCAAGTCAAAGTCTGGATTTGAATCCTGCTGAACAAATTTGGGATTTAATAGTTTTTCAAAATTGATTGCACAAAAGTTTCTCTAAAGCAAGTCTGTGGGAACAGCTAGAAACTATTTGAACTCAATAACAAAACAACTGTCAAAAAAGTAACATAAAAACAATGGCCAGCAAGAATGCAAGCTGTTATCACAAGGCCAAAGGAGGCCATACAAAATAGTAAGTGTTTTTTATTATATGTTGACAAGGGACTATTATTTCTTTCAAGTTTGTTAATTGCAAATAAATACCAATAACATTTTTTCAGTTTTGAAAGTTAAATGTTTTTTCAAAGATTTCAGAAATATTTATGTTTTCCCTCATTTTTATTAACAGGTGGTCTAATAAATTTGTTAAACACTGTAAAATTTATTAACATTCATAGACTGTTTAAATAGGAATGTAATCAATAAACTACTTTGGGGTTTAAAAATGAACAATTTCAGATTGGGTTTAAAAGCTAAAAAAACAAAAAGGCACACTTTTAAGGATATAGTTCCCTCCTTGGCATCAAGGGGCAACACTCTTTGTCTTTATATGTCCCTGAGTTCTATCTCCTGGATCTTATTTTGATAGAGCTTTTATATTTAACTTCCGGTCATCTGACGCCTTTCTGCAATTTTTCAAAGTCAACAAAAAATAAAAATAACCACAAAATTGATCCTTTTTTCAAAAAATAGTATAAATTATATCGATTTCTCTCTTGTTTTTATTTCTGCCAAGGAAAAAAAAAAAAAAGACAGAAAAATCAGCTCTCTTTCTGTTTTTTATTTTTTTTTGTTTTGTTTTTTTTGTTTTGTTAAACTCCAAAAACAAAAAGCACTCCCTTAAAGGCATACTCCCTCTTGTGGCAGAAGGAATGCCAACAACTCGGGGTTTCATCTCCACAATGTCTTAGTCTATGAATTACTGGTTAAAAAAATACATATTTATTCTTCAGAGAGGAAACTGGTGCCCAGTGACTGTTTTAGTTTATCTCTAGTTACATCATACTTAAAACGAAAAAGTATGACTCAATGGGAACATTACCACCTTCAAATAATAATTCAGTAATATTGCTTTTAAGTAGTAATCACATGCCTTTAACTAATTTCTGTGAATTTTAATGACGTTTTCCCTCATTGCCACCGCACTGACAGAAGCTGCTCTCAGTTGAGGGTATACCACCTCTCTGTTGGCATAAAAGGATCAAAAAATTCTTGTTATCATAAAGTACTTATGCCTGCATGCATTCATGTTATTACTGGTTCAAATGAATATGGATATATTTGTTATATATATATGTCATTTCATTATAGCTGAAGAAGGCAAATACAGAATTACTGTTTTGAAAATTGTAATTCCGGTTTGCAAAAACATGTATTGTTTTACACCTGACAGAAAGGCGAGAGTCAACACAGTTTAAAATAACTATATGAAAATAAAAGCCCAGAGGAATACAATAAATATTAAATTTGATATTAGTTAAAGGCAAATTACAAAATTAATATATGATATTTGTAATGTCCTGTTTTAACTCAAATACTTATTGTTTTTACATTGTTATGCAACAGAGATTAACTACGCAGTCACTGGGCATCATTTCCTTTCTGAAAAATAAATTATGTAATTTTTAAACAGTAATTCATAGGTATCCCTGTATGCCTGAGTTGTTGCCCAGTTTCCTGCCACCAGAGGAGTATGCCCTTAAGTGAGTGCTTTTAAAACCAAAAAGAAAATTTGGGCAAGAGAGATATTTGTTTTTCATTTTGCTGGCAGAAATTATATATGTATATATTATATATAAATACATCCAAATAATTATACTTTACAAAGTTTTTTTTTTTTCTGTTATTTTATTCTGTATGTAATGTATTTTACTTTATTTATTTAATTGAACAACCGAATACAATAATTTACAAAGTTTAAGTTTTTGATAGCTTTCCTTATTTTGGAAGTCCTCTTACAGTAGTGACATATTGAAGCAACTCCCCCGATGAAAGTGTCCGTACCATCTCCTCTAGTGAATATGAAATTTTCCCCATCAACAAAATCAACTGAACAAAAAAGACAGGCCCACCTCTCATTGTTTCTCGAAAAACATATAAAACATATTTGTCCTTAAATTCAATATGTTTTTGTAAGTATTTTCTTCTTATAAAAGTTTCCAACATCCAAACAAAAACAATTCTGGTATACATACAGTGAAAGAACGAATGAAAATAGATTCCTTCTGCTAGTCCACAAAAGTCACAAATATTAATCTCAATCTTAAATCTTCTAGTGTTTTCCTTGCTGGATAATTTCGATGGCATAATTTTAAAAGAAACTTCTTTATACTTTAATTATTAATCACAAAATTTATCCCACAAGCATCCAGCCAGGTTTTATTCAATCAATTACTCCATAAAGCAAGGTCCTGAAAAGTTTTGCTGTGCACAGTTACAGATTGCATAAATTCCTGATATATTAATTTGAACATTTAGTCTTGGTACTATCCGCATTCATCCAGGGAATATACTTGCTATTGACCAGATCGATCACAAGACCATCAAGTGTTGAACTTCTAAGAAGCTTGCAGCATACCCATCAGTAAAGCATCAAAACACCACTGCATACTCTGTTGGGCGAACAGGGAATCTAAATTTAGAGAAGGGACCCCATTCATATATGGTCAGTAACTGACCACGCATCATAAACAAGTTTGTTTGACTAATACAGTACCACTTGTTGACCCCATTTTTTGTAATACAAAGATTTAATTATTGTATTGAATATTCCAGTTATTCCAGATGTAATTTAGTTGGGGGAAAATTATTATGTTTAATTTCCAAGCCAGCAACAGCCGTTTATGAAATCATTGCTCACTTAACAGGTAACTAATCAATTTTGTAATTCACATTTGAGTACGAATTCAAATCCACCCATCAAGTTAACTATATGTTTAGGGAAAGTATTCCAAATGTCCCTCTTTCACTAATCAAATTAGTTAACCATTTCACACTTGAAAGTATATTATTTAATGTTTCAAAACACCCCCCCACCATTTCTTTTTATATTACATATATCCTTCTTAAGTAGTGAATCTGTGCAATAATTTTTGCGAGATCTCGCATAATTTTTTGCGAGATCTCGCAATAACATTTGCAAGACTCGCAAAATTATTATTTCCATGTTTTTTTTCCCTTTTAAAGCTTCGAATGAACTGCGCCTCGGCCTGGAAGTAGCACGAATCAGGCGGGTCCCGCAGCAACGAGGATGGAGACAAAAAACTGCAGTCAAGTCAGACAGTTTTCCAGCAACTTAAGAGAAACATACAGAGGAGACACTGACATCCTGTTAGATCACCTGTAGGTTACCTGTAGTTTGCAGACCACGGTCATAGCTGAAGAGATTAAGTGTGCCCTCGATCACTGATTGAAGTTAAAATAAAAGTGATCTCCATTCTGTTGCATGGAACATCTGTTCTTTTATCTGCCTTGTAAAGCACTTTGTAACTGTTCGTTTGATAAGTCACTTTATTATTATTATCAGACACAAAATATCTGCTCGTTGACAGATTAAAACTTCATCACACAACATAAGACTAATACATCAAGCGTTAAATATTATGATTACACCAGGGCGCGGAGCCTGTGTCACATTGCAGAGAGGGCGGGGACTTGTAGTAGGTCCTTATAGCCTATTGGCTATTTCACTTGTTAACAATTCACATTACGGATCTGATCTGGATCTGAGCTGTATTTGGCCGCTGCCAAAAAGGGACTGAATGAACGGCTTTAGCTTCAAAAATAAAAAGAAAATCTCACACTCTGAACCATCAAAATATGAAATAAAATCATAGATAAACAAAGAGACTCAATTTGCTTCGTAAACGGCCAGATATTAAGTAAAACAAAGTAAATCCAACATTAGACACTGCGCAGTGACAGCCTGTAATGACACAGCTGATCAATTAGTAGCGTTAATAATGGGAAACGGAGGCAGAAGGGCAAAATGGAGAGAGTGTGGATTACGATGAGTTGCGCAGCACAATTTGCGCTATTTCAGCACCATGGACAATGCCATGGATTTATCATTAACAGCGACCTGCTGATAATCTAGCACCACAACTGCTGATAGGCTATTTCAGCACCATGGTCAGCGCCATGGACTTTACCAATAATTTGCTCAAACCAGGGTCAGATAAAGGTTAAAAAGTAAAGCAGATGAAACCAACGGGTGGGAAACTAAGGATAGAAGGTCAATGACATTCAGCGATGATGGATGCCACACAGTCCTATAGCCTGCATAATCAAGTCACACATGATCAACCCAGACAGGACAACAAACAAGAGTACAAGCAACATGTGTGGCCTGTCGTTAATGCAATAACCACGCAGACACGGCGGTCCACAACACAGACAGCAATGAAAACAACTCTATTTAAGACACACAGTAACTAGCTACGGCTAACTGCACACTCAGAGACCACCGTGAAAAAGACCACGCACGCCTGCGCACTTCAATCAGATGTCACTTTCTGTCAAATGGGCATACATGCACAGAGAGAGAGAGAGAGAAAGAATTATTGCCAGACAGCACAAGAGAGGTTGACATGGCAACTATGGGCAAGGCAAGGCAAGGCATCTTTATTTATATAGCGCATTTCATACCAATAGGCAACATCAATGTGCTTTACATAAAGACAGAACATTTAACAGTAAGAGCAGAAAATGTAAAAAGAAAACATTAAAAAAAAAAAATTAAAATTAGAATTTAAAATATTAAAAATACAGTTAAAAGAAAGAAAGAGAAAAGAATATAGGAAGTACAAGAA